>JAAGNO010023227.1:0-47781 GCA_033439905.1 Ceryle rudis | reverse complement strand
GGCCGGGTGGCGGCGGCGGGAGCACGTTGCGAGCCAGCCCGCGGGACAGGGGACGCGGTTCCCCGCTGCGGCCCGGCCGGGGAACGGGGGCGTCTCGCTCCCTCCTCCATCTCTCGGTAAGCAGCCTCCGACGGGACGGGTGGAGAGGATCCCGGCGTTCTCTCACGGGAGCCGGGGGTAGGGAAGCCCCTTGCCGGGAGCCGCCTCCGGCTGCCCGCGCCGCCGGCCCTACCTCCGCCGCTGGGCTCGGCCTGGCGGGCGGCCTCCGCTCGCGGTGCCGGGGCCTGTGGCTCGCTCCCCACACACGCCACGGGAGCGGCGCCGGCCGACCGCTCCTCGCCTGGGCCTCGGCGCCGGCTGCTCCCGGCCTGGGCCGGCTGCGCGGCAGCGCCGAGCCGCCCTGAATTCGTTGCCCTCCTGGCTCAAAGGGAGCCGGCCCCGGGGACTCGCTCACGGCCTGGGTACGGCCTGGGCGGGCAGAGCGATTGGGCGGTCTGGGGCGGGAGGCCGGCACTGCCCGCCCATGCAGTTGGCCGTCTCTGGTGAGTTGTGCGTCATCTGCCAGTGCTTCGCTTTTCGGTCAGCCCCCTGTGCCGCGCAGCAGCCGCGGGGGAAGAAGAGAAAACCTTTCTTTCTGCTGCTGGGTTCAGCCGCAGGAATCGGCTTTCGTGTGGAGACCTTGTGTGGGCTTCTCGCGTTGTGGTGGCAGGGATCCGGGGAGGGGAAAGCCGGTGTTTTTCTTCTGTGAAAGCAGGGGGCTTGCTCTGCTGGAGGAAGAAGCCACGTTTTGCCTTATTTTGGGGAAAGTTACTGTCTGCGCTCTTGCGTGGTGAGGAGATCAGGCTGGATAAGGTCATAGGGTAAGGCCTGCAGGTTTGATAAGGTCATAGGGTAAGGCTGTTTTTTACAAGCTATGTGTAAAAAAAAAAAAAAAAAAAAAATCCAGAAATTCAGTAGGGCTTTTCTCTGGGAGCGTGGTACTGTTTCCTTTCTGGAATGTGCTTAATTATTTCACCTTCAAGTTTCTGTGACAGTTTTCAAGCTCTAAGTTTCTCTGCTATGGATGCATAAATGAGTGGTCCTGAAACACTTCTGTAGTTTTCATATGGTAGATTTTATGGGTCTATTTTCCTTTGTGTGAAGAGGAAATATAAAAGATTGAGTGATAATTAATACTGTTCAGCACCAGCTAAACACACCCACTCCTTATGCTGCGTCAGTATATTTGACCATATGCTTTTCATGTTAATATTGTATTTATTACCATATTTATGTCATGCCTTATGAGTAATATAATAATTAGGGAGATTTGGGGCTTGTTTAAACTTCTTTTTGTACATTGTCTCCATTTTTAAAACAAATGTCAAAACCTAAAGTATACCCTAGTTCTTAATTCCTGGTAGATTTTGTTTGTACTTGCAGTATTTACTGTTTTTTTCTGCTTTGCCACTTATAAATGTAGCGATCTCCCATTTGTGGTTTGAAAATCTGTTCTTTGTCTTTCATTTAAATTTTCATGGGATATTCTAGTTCTTAACTTGTTATGGAGTGAGTGTATGTAGTCCGTTATCAATGGATTACAAGATAATTCTTGAGGTTAATTATTTTCAGAGGCAAGTGCAAATGCTACTCATTCTCACTTATTTCCACAGCATCTTTGAAGTTTGATGCCATGTAATTTAATAAAATGTTAACTACTTCTGCAAGGTAACTAAAGTGCGACTCAGTTCTGAACACAGAATTCTCCTTCACATCATTTAATTGAGTTGTCTCTGGTTATGTTTCAGTCTTCACTTACTTTTTAATGTTTCTTTATCGAAGTCTGAATAATTCAATGTAATTAAATCCTTCTTGATCGTAATTTACTTGATTTAGTGAACTCGAAAAAGTCTAGTGCCTGTGAAAGAAAGAAAGAAATACTGGTATTTCTTAATGGAAGTACCTTGCATTTGTTCTACAGATTGTACATTACTGTTGCCTCTTCTGACAGGTCGCAAATTCTGCTTATATGCTGCCTTTTTTTTTTATTTTTAATTCTGGAGTGTCAGATAAAGCAGCATCTGTGTCAGAGTCTAAGAATGCTGACTTAAAGCACTTGTGATGACATGTTTTTGATGTTTTAGTGTTTTTATTGTCTCATAATTTGATTTAATGGACAGCTTTTGGCTTCAAAGTCTTTAGAACTTTCGTTTTTTTCCTAGCATTTGTGATTCTTTCACTCATTCTTTCACTTGTGTAGTCAGACCATCATTCTGGAAAGATTTTCTGTTGTCACTCCATCAGAATTTGGTCATTCAAAATAAGGCTTTCATCTGTATTTAGCAACAAATCAATATTTTTGCCCTTTGTTTTTTTTTCTGTTCTTGCTTTGGAAAGCAGAAATACAGATGAGAACTTAAATGCTTCTGAATACCAGTTTCTCCTGCCCTTAAACTGCTGACTGTATTTAACAGTTACTGGTGTGCTGTACTGTAGCGTATGCATATTGTACGTGTCCCTGGCCTGTGTTCGGTGTATTGAGAGTTCTTTTCTCTGTGCCTTGAAATCAGAGGATCCTATTCAATATGTGAAATGCCACCAAAGCAGCTGCATATAAATACGTAGCTGGGTTTGGACAGTGTTGTTTAATTTGCTCTAAGTAGAAATGATTATTTTGTTTTGTGGACAGTTAGCATCATAGATATCAGGACAGTCCTGGAGATACTATAGAAGTGACATATGTCACAGATATTTTTTATTGAAAATTGTTTAAGACCACTGCAGAGTTTTGGATAAACTGACACTTCGATCATGTAGATGGGAGCAGGGGGGGACGAGTGTATGTCTCCATGGTAGTTCATTAGCTCTGTTCCCCACCACCATGTACTTTATAACTGCTTGGTGACCCCTTCAAATCTCTTCACCACAGATGGGCATTTTTCCATTTAAGTAAGTGAGAAAAAAAAAAATCTTAGGCAGTTTTATTACTTACCAACCACAGTCTGATTCAGTAGCACATAATATTTTAAACTTTAGTCTGATTATCCCATCAAGACTGATTGGAAAGCCTGCCGAGGTAGGTGGCAGAAAATAATTGTTTCAAGCCCTATTTGATTTGGTCTTCAGAGCAACCCCACTCCTGTATGCTTGCTTGGGTGCTTTAAACCCAACACCAGACTGGAAGTGCTGATGGCTATGGGCAGTTTGTCTGGTCTGCTATCGGTGCTGCTCAGGCAGAAGCCTCAAAGGAAGATTTGGGACATCGGACAAGGGAGGCAAGCTCCTGAAGTGCAGCAGCTTTGTCTTCTAGTGGTTGCTTTTGTAACCCACAGAAATAGTTTATGTGCTAGTTAGAGCTGAGATGACTGGCAGGGAAAGCCCTACCTGGAAGACAGACAGCATGGTCTGTCTTCTCAGGGTACTCAGCCACACAGGCCTTGGAGAAAGGGCTGACCCAGATTAGGTGCTTCCCTTGGGGAAGCAAACAGAGAGTGAATGATTCACCCCTAAATATTCTGTGCACTGCAAACCACAGGGCTTTTGTGAAAAGCACTGGGATCTATTCCCAAAGAATGTATCTTTATTTGAAGCACCGACAAAATCTAGTATCTGTCTCCTAGAAAATTAGTCTTAAACATCATTATAGCTTTTAAGAATAAGACTTTCAGTTTCTTGTTTTCTTACGTAAGAAAAATTTATTAAAGTGAGAATTGCAAACCTGTTATTTATTCCATGCCTATTGGTCTAGCATATGGTTGTAACTGCAGTGTTCAGACCTACTTTGTCAGTCTGGTCTGACTTCTGATACAGAACTGTAAAATCAAGTTTTTATTTATTTATTTATTAATCATTTGATAACTTCAACTATGTTATTAGGACCTTTTGATTTAGGAAATGTTAAGATACTTAAAAAATCTTAGGAGTAGGAACTTCCACGGTAAGGTTGGTAGCATGACTAATAATTACATTCATTTATATCTGGGGAAGAATATTTATAGACATTAATTTACACATACTGGAAATTGAAAAGAGAAATAAGGCTACAGCTTTTAAAACAAACCGCTTAAAATATTCGTAACTGTGGTAGTAATTGATTTAAAGATAAAATAGCATCTTCAGATGCCAGTCTCTTCCCTTCTTTCATATTACAGTAGTATTTGTAGGATTCCTTTCCACAGAAGTTCACAGCTGGGTTTAGGGAAGGCTGGAGCATAATGGGTTGAATGTGCCATAGAAACACTCATTCTATTCTTGCTTCTTTCAGGAGATTGAAAGCTACATCCTTTCTTCATATAATAGCCATACATGGTAATTAGTCGCTAAACTACTGCAGGATACTTAGTTTGGTGAAACAGAGATGAACTGGACATCCAACAGAAAATACTTTCTTTAATAAGAAATGTTGGTATCCTTGGAAGGAAGTGCGCATGTGGACTGCGTGGAAACCTGAAGTATTTCAAGCTTCCTTCCCAGTTCTGTCTTAAAAAGTACTGATACATATTGCAGTGAATTGGAATGATTGTGGATTGGCATCAACCATGGGACTGTCATCACTTTAGTGGTGTTGAACTGGAAATTATTTGTACCTATTTATGGTCTTTCTTTAGACCTAAAAAAAAAGTATTTGTCAGCTGTAATAACTTGAAACTTCCGAGAGCCTCATAATTGAGTTGTCTTTGCTGTTCTGGAGCAAGAGTGAGTGGAGGGAATTGTCCTTAGGTGTGTTTTGCTCATAGGAAGATAAAGTCATTATTGTTATTCTCTGTACTATGTGTGAGTGTGGTGAAGGATATATAAATACACTTTAAAGTGCATTCCACCTTTTTTTTTTAATCTATCAAGACTTAAATTTAAAATTCTTTGTCCTTCCCTCCCATCTGCTACAATTTTTGACATAATCCCTGTTGCAGTCCAGAGCTTGCCAGTGTGCATTAAAAATACCTAAGCAAGGGAAGACAGTTGTGTAGAGGAATACAAACAGTAATTTCACTTCTTTGAGTACACTTATTTGTGATTTCAGGAATATTTA
The DNA here is from genome assembly GCA_033439905.1 of Ceryle rudis. Taxonomy (NCBI): domain Eukaryota; kingdom Metazoa; phylum Chordata; class Aves; order Coraciiformes; family Cerylidae; genus Ceryle; species Ceryle rudis. Next base: position 42,773 of record JAAGNO010023227.1, on the reverse strand, counting down.
ATCATGTAGTACTCCCAAGAAGAAAGTAGCTTTATAAATAATCTTGCTTATTTTTATTGGAATATGTTGTAGTCATTGGAATTATTGTTATTGGAATATGTTGTAGTCATTGATACTATGTTATGAAATGCATAATGTAAGTGTAGTTATTAAAATACTAATGAAACTCAAGATACATGATGAGGTTTCATTCTTTTATGTCTGTTCACATTGCCTGGATTACTTTTCTATATGCAAATACAAATTTCCAAACACTGGGGCATGAACAAGGTGGCCTTACAGAAGGTAGCTCATGAAACTGACATTTGCAACAGTAATAATTCCTCTGTTCTTACTATGACATGCTTTCCTTGGAAACAAATACATTCTCAGATATAATCAGTGAAGAAATAGTAATGGAATGGAAAGCTGATGTTAAAAGATTTTTGCAGTTACTTACACATCAGTACCCTTACTACTTGTGTCTGAGGCTTTGTCCTGTTTGCCATCTTGCTTAAGAGAGGGGAAAAATCAAATCATCTTCATCTCTGAACTCTGCTACATACATACAAATATGTGTGTTCTTCTCTGTGCTGTCAGTAATTATGTGGTTTGGGGTTTTTTTTCCTTTCTTTTTTCTTTCCTTAAGAGCTGGAAGACTTCCACTACTCCTCCTCATAACTGGTGTCTGTGTTTAACCCTGAACTGTGCAGTATGGCAGACAAATTAACAAGAATTGCTATTGTGAACCATGACAAGTGTAAGCCAAAGAAATGCCGTCAAGAGTGCAAGAAGAGTTGTCCTGTGGTTCGAATGGGTAAGAGATGTAGTTTAACAAAGTATTTAAGCAGTTGAAGGGTTTAAATATTTACTATTAGAAGGAACTATTGTGGGTTTTTTTAATTGCTAGTTTTTTGTTTCTCGTGCTTCATTTCATAAAACCTTTAGAAGTATCACTGAAAGCATGAACAATTCTTAGTAATAATGCCATTTTTCAGGTCTTTGGATGATATGAAGCTTCAGTGAATATTAATCAGTTACATGTTCCTCTGTGGAATTTAGTAGTCCTGTCAAGAATTCTGATTCATCAGAAACTTTCTTGATTTAATCTTACTCTTTTTCACCAGGAAAACTTTGCATAGAAGTCACATCACAGAGCAAAATAGCATGGATCTCAGAAACCCTTTGTATTGGTTGTGGTATTTGCATCAAGGTAAAAGATAGGCTGCTTTAAATAAAGTCATAAATTTTCCTTATTATGCTGTTATATTTAGCAATGCATACTGTACCTTCCGAAAGCAGTTTTGTTTCCCTGAATAATTGGACCTTGTTAACTGTTGCTCTATATAAAGTGAAGTACTCTGTCAGTTTACTGAACTGGTTGGGTTGAGGGTGTGGGTTGCAAATTTTTGTTTGTGGCTTTGTTTTTGTTTGATTTTGTTTGATTTTATTTGTGGCTATAGACACAGAAAAGCTGTTTTTGTAAAAGAGCTAGGGAATATGTGCAGTGTGGCTTATTTGTATTGTAGACTGACAGTCTAAATTGATAACTATTTAATTTCAAACATGAGGTATAGAACGTCTTTGGAAAGTTGACTGTAAAAGAAAGTAATTTGGTGAAAGTTCTTTAAAAAGTATTTAAATGCACAGCTATACAGAATGCATTGAAGTATTTAAATGGATGCTGTACAGAACATAGTGTTTGGTTAATAAATTGTATACATATACATTTATTTCAATTCTAGAAATGTCCTTTTGGAGCCTTGTCAATTGTTAACTTACCTAGCAACCTGGAGAAGGAAACAACGCATAGATATTGTGCCAATGCTTTCAAACTTCACAGGTATTTTATTTTTCAAATCAATGTAAAAGAGACAAAAAAAATGAAGTTTTTAATAGTCTAAACATAGTGTGCATCAAGATGTTCTTGGTTATTCCCTCAGTAACTTCCTTTTTGAATGTTAATTATTTTTTTTCCATTAAAAATTATTAAAATGAAATGATAGTGCTCATTTTCTATAGAGCTGTTTAAAGAACAGATTGCCTTTAATTCTTTCTTATCATCTATTTTTAAAGAATACTGATTTAATTTGATTTACTTACTGGCAAGTTAACAAAGTGGGCTGAAATAATCAGAAGGTCTGAAAACGGGTATTTACCATCAAATGCTGGTGCCTGGTGGCATTAATATAACCCCAAATTATTGATGTTGTGTACAGGTTGCCTATCCCTCGTCCGGGTGAAGTACTGGGATTGGTTGGAACCAATGGTATTGGAAAATCAACTGCCTTGAAAATTCTAGCAGGAAAACAGAAGCCAAATCTTGGAAAATACGACGTACGTATCAGCAGTGAAATAGATTTGGCATTAGAGACAGCCATGGTTACACTTTTTTCACTGAATTTTCATATCTGTGGATGCAGCAGAGTTTGTGAGGCTACTGGCACATTCCCAGTGACCTACTCCACACAGAAACAATAGTAGCAGGATGTTGTTAACAAAGGGGTTGGGCTTGGGTTTTGGTTGGTTTTTTTTTTTTTTTTCAAATTCTCTATAATTTTCAAGGAAGATAAAGATGCTAATTATAACTCACTAAAGATAAATATCAGAGGTAGGTTTTCTGTCTTTTGGTCACACTTGAGGGGTTTCTTAGTACCAGTCTTTAAAAATGTCAGCTTTTTCTCCCTGCACAATTTACCCATTCACCATCAAGGGATTTAGTAGCTCAAGGTTTTTGAGTTTCTTCCAAGTTAGCAGAGTAACACTGAAAATGTAACATTTTAATAAATTATTCATTTCATGAGTGCCACTTAAAACTGCAAAGAAATAATAATTTCCAAGCTACATTTTCTATTCTCATTCAAGTTTGGTTTATATTGTCTTGTGGACTTGTTGTTTCAGGTGGTAGTATTGCAGAAGTAGCAAAACTTTTGACTTTTCAGAAAGTGTACTTAATTGAATTACCATGCTTCCAAAATCAGACTTTCCTGTGAAGAGCCAAAACATGACCACAGAAACACGTGGTATGAATTGAATCCTCCCTGTCGCTTCTGCTCTAAAGCTTGCGAAGCATTTCCTCTGTGTATTTGTTTGGTTTGGAAATATGGCTGTGTCGCTCTGGTTCCATCCTGTTTACCATCAAAATAATAAACTGTTCGCAGTGGTGCAGTGTGTAAGACAAAGCTGTACAAATTGGGACTTCTTCCTGTGATCATCACTCCAACCCTTTTCCTTTGCATTAGCTGGATCAGACAGCCAATAAATGCAGTTACACTGTCCCATGCTTTTCATTTTCCCCGTGGAGTAGTTTCACTTGTCGTTTCTCAACTGTATAAGGACAGTTTGGATATCTTAGGTGCAAATTTAAAATGCTTTTTCTTGAAAGGGCTAGTGTCAGTGCACCTAGAAAAACAAAATATACAAACTTCTGCCCTCCATTTTGCAATTTTAAATTTGTTTCTTTTTTTTTTTTTTAGTGGAAAGTGTGCAGAGGCAACATGTTTGGTAACTAGCTTTTATCCAGGCCTTTTTCTTTAATTTTGCAAGCATATTCTCTTTGCTGTATTCATTTGAATTTTTAAGTATTTTTTATGATGTTTTTAGAATGGTGTAAGTAAACCCAGGCTTAAATTTTGTCACAGGATCCACCTGACTGGCAAGAAATTTTGACTTATTTCCGAGGATCCGAATTACAAAATTATTTTACTAAGATCCTGGAAGATGACCTGAAAGCTATTATTAAACCTCAGTACGTGGACCAGATCCCTAAAGCTGCAAAGGTGAGAAATTCCATGAGCTAATAGAAAGCTGGGAGCTTCTCTCTTAATATTTCTCTTGTGTTTAAAGATTTTTATTTAGCAGCATAATCCAATGTCAAAAATCCACCGTCTGAAAATTTTAACATTGGAATAATATTGTGGGTTTTTTATTATTTATCATACAGGGAACAGTAGGATCCATTCTGGATAGGAAGGATGAAACTAAGACACAAACTGTTGTATGTCAGCAGCTTGGTAAGTAATTTTATAAAGTCAAACTTCAAAGCATTTGAGAAATTAGTATTTACTGTAAAAATAATGTTACTATTAATGTGACAATAGATCTAATTTATACCAATTTAGAAAAAATAATAAAGAAGCTTTAGTTTAAAGCCTAGGGCTTGCTGTCAGCATATCAGAACCAATGCAAATAGTACTTTCTAGTGGAAAAGGCAAACTGATTGATACATGGTAGTTAATAGAATCTAATGCAGTTTCTGTTTCATGGTAGAACCTGTTTATTTTTAAACACTGTTTAAAAATTCCAGTTACCATCTGCAGCTCTTGCTTGCGTAGAACTCCAGCAAAATTTTAGTATCCTCTCTTATGAGAACCATTGCATACAGAAAATATTATCTGAGGACAAAAAAGCTCACCACCCAAAACTAAAAAGCAGCTGTATATAGCTACTTATAATGGAACTAATACTGACTTCTGATAACAGTAATTCAGTTAATAAGAACATCTGTATAGTCCAGCCCTGGTAATTTTTTGGTGTTTTGAATTGAGTTGTTACTAAATAATTTAGGTGTTGCTAAATTAGCAACAGGGTTCTTTTTGATAGCTATGGGTGGTAAAGGTGGGGCTGCATTATGACACCAAGAGCATGGTCTCTGTGTCCCACTTAACTTACTAGTGCAACAGTATATTCTTGAAATGTAGATTCTGATGAGAACATCCTGGCTTCGCCCATTTGCTGAACCTGATTTTCCTGAAAATAACCCTTCAGCCAGGTCTAACAAGAAATACTTTTAAAACCGGTATAGTTTCTGGTTTAGGGCCAGAAAACTTTACCAAAGAGATGGTGGAAAACCACATAGAAACCTAATCCATCTTCATGATAAGAAGCAGACATACAAATTGATTGTCTAATGCTGCAAAGAAGCTGTAACTTGCTGTGACTTAATAGCAGAGTGATACTTCTGTATAAACTTAACACTTATTTTACTTCTTTCTGTTTTCTTCCTCTGTGTAGGATATCTGCTGTGATTATACATGTTTCTGTAGGTAATAAAAATTTGAATTGTTGTGTTGGTTGCAACATATCTAAAATTAACCGCTTATTTGCAGACTTAACCCATCTGAAAGAAAGAAATGTTGAGGATCTTTCAGGAGGAGAACTTCAGAGATTTGCTTGTGCAGTTGTTTGCATTCAGAAGGCTGATATGTATGTTTAATTTACTTCTGTTACACATTGCTTCTATTAATCTGTCTCAGAATATGGTCCTCTAATTTACATTTATTTTAAGAAATAATACTACTGTTTGAAATATTTAAAGAAAAGTTGGTTTTTGTTTTGTTTTTTAAATAATTGTTTTTACCAACTCAGCAGCTAAGACCCATATTTATTCAATATGTAATCCCTGGGGGTTTTATACTTTAATTCAGGAGACTGGAAATGGTTAATTTCAGAGACCAATGTTACATTTCAGCATCACAGCTTTTCCTTAATCCCACATAAATATGTCCTGTTTGACAACATACCTCACTTAACATCTCTGTTCCCCTCCTTTGGGGACTTGTGTCCCTCTTCTGTCTTGCAACCAGGAAATTACTGTGTTGTCTGTGCTGTTTCCTGACTCCTTGTAACCAAGAAGGCGACATCAGAAGAGTTATGGGGTTTGGGGTTTTGGGTTTCTTTGTTTGCTAGATTTTTTGGGTTTTGTTGTTTGTTTTTTTTTTTGTTGGGGCGGGGGGGGGGTTGGTTTGGTTTTATGGTTGGTGCAGGTTTGGGGTGTTTCTCTGGTTTGGTTTGGTTTTTCTCTTTTTAGAAGATGTCCTTCTTCCAGTCTCCAAAAGCATTTTTTGCACTTCTCAGTTCATGTTAAATTTAAGTTGAATTAGAATGGAGTGCATGGGATTCCTAACTGGTCGCTGATTTCTTGTAACATTTGATAACTGTTAGAGCTTTTGGCAGAGTAATTCTTGAGCCAGTTAACAGTTTCATGTGACAGTCATCAGAAGTCCAAGGCACTGTCAGTACATAATTACCATTTTCTGTCTCTTTCTCGAGAAATGCTAGTATTAGGTTGGAAGATGCAGAAAGCTTGCATTCACTAAGATTTCATTCTTTCTTTTGGGGCTAGCTTCATGTTTGATGAGCCCTCTAGCTACCTGGATGTCAAGCAGCGCTTGAAGGCTGCCATTACTATTCGATCCCTAATAAACCCTGACAGGTAAATGCAAACTTTAAACATTTTGCTAGACTGTAATAATAGGTGACTGTTTACAGTGGGAAGAAACATCCAGTCCTTCTCTGCAAGTGCTGACTTCTCAGTATGGTACACTGATAGCTGTTTAAAATATTCTAAGTCGGTAGTATTCTATTCTTTTACATTTTGTAAACTTATTTCCTATAGTTTCTGTACTCTTTTAGCATTGGGGTGAATTTTGTAATAATGGATGTGAAAATAGAGGCGGTTATTTTCATCTGAATATTACTGTTCCATCCCCTTCTCACAAAGATTTTTTTGTTTTCTTAAAATGTGCAAAGTACTTTTTACTCTGGTCAGTCAATATCACAGTATCCTCCCCTTGCTGTAAAGAAACTGCCAGTTTACACTGAAGATGGACTTTCAACTTGTAATTTCAACTTGTAATTCACAATGTCTGTTTATTAGACAGTTAAAAAAAATGGTTATCAGAGATTTGAACTCTGTCTTCATTCAGTATAAAGCTAAGAAAATATACAATGAAAATCATGTTGATAGCTTTTGCTTATGCAAGACTAGAGTAAGAATGAAACAGTGTTTCGTATTGAAGTATAAAAGCATCTCTCTGGCTCTATTTTTCAGGTACATTATTGTTGTAGAGCATGATCTAAGTGTGTTAGATTATCTCTCTGATTTTATCTGCTGCCTGTATGGTGTGCCAAGTGCTTACGGTGTGGTTACTATGCCTTTCAGCGTAAGAGAAGGTAATTCTTGCCATATTTCTCTTTTTAAACGTAACAAAAAAAAACTGTGGAAGGAAAAAAAGGTGCCAAAATGCTAGTCATCTATTACATGCACACGTTGTCTCCCAGTTAAAGTTCATAACTAAAACCCACTGGGTTTTTTCTTGCAGAATTTCTGTTTTACACGATCCTAAACTTGTAACTCAACCCAAAAGTGTTAATTATGAAATGGCCTCTGTCTCTTGCTATGGACATAATTTTGATACTCACAGGTGTTCTGTAAACAGTGGAGTTATACAAAGGACGCTGTGAATAGTAGAGAAAGGGCAGGAGGCAGTTTGCACAGTACAGATGTATGTAGTGTTCAGCTGAATCAACCACCCTTCTAGCACTGAGGCTCAGCAATAAATGTTTTTGTGAGAATGAGACCTACAGCAGTAGTTCCTTTAAGCCCTACGCATATTACTAATACTTTCACGTTGCAAGGAGGAGTTTCTATAACTGCTCTGTAACTTTGGTAAGATTTTTCTTCATTCAATTTGCATGTTATACACACTTCTAAATGGGAGGTTTCCCTGCCTCTTTTAACACGCCATTCAAAATCTTCTGTTCTCCTTATCTGATTAGAATTTACAGCCACAAATGGAAATTCATCTTGTCTTACTTTGTTGTAGGCCTTTTTTAATGATCTTTTTTCATCCTTTCACAGGCATAAACATTTTCTTAGATGGCTATGTTCCAACAGAAAATCTAAGGTTTCGAGATGCCTCTCTAGTATTTAAAGTGGCTGAGACAGCTAATGAAGAAGAGGTTAAAAAAATGTGCATGTACAAATACCCAGGAATGAAAAAAAAGATGGGAGAATTTGAACTATCCATAGTAGCTGGAGAATTCACTGATTCTGAAATTATGGTGATGTTAGGGGAAAATGGTAAGTGCAACACCTGATGGAAACTGCTTCTACAGCCTGAAATACACTCCTAAAGCTCTTTTTTAGTCTGGGACTTAGGCTTTAAAATCACTGGCTTTGAGTCAGGTTGAACTGCTTGTTTCCTAGTGAAGAAGTCACAGAGTGGGCTTGCTCTCTAAATAGCAGAACCTTGAAGTCACTGAATGTTAATCGTGACACTGTTTGGTACCCCCTTTTAAGAACTTGGATTGGCGGGATGGTGGCTGACCTGGTGAGCTTAGCCACAGGTCTAGACTGCTGGAGCTTTAGATGTCTCTTTTGATTTGAAAAAGCAATACCAAGTGCTGCTTGCTGAAAGCAAATATAGAAGTTTCTCAAAGCAGTCTGATTTTAAACTGTATTCCTTGTTAAGGCGCTTTTTTTTGTATCGGTGACTTAATAGTTAGAGGTCTAAGTTACTAAAAAGTCTGATGTAATGTGTAACTTGCATTTTAATTTAGGAACTGGCAAAACTACGTTTATCCGAATGCTTGCAGGAAGACTTACACCTGATGAAGGAGGTACAGCTTAATACCTTAGTTTAAACCTATTTTGAAGACACTGGAAAGGCTCTTTTTTCATTATAAATTTTATTTTCTTATAGGTGAAGTGCCAGTTCTAAATGTCAGCTACAAACCGCAGAAGATCAGTCCTAAATCTACAGTACGTTTAAGCCTTATTTATTAAGTATTGTGTTTGCTACAAAAAGCATGTTCTTAGTACACAGGTAGAATTTCTTTATTCCCAGAACAAAAAGCTCTATTAATTCTATTTGTTCTTGTTTTCTTGTGGTGTGGTGCATAAACTTGAGCAGCAACGTGTTTTTTTAATAGGGAAGTGTCCGTCAGCTACTGCATGAGAAGATCAGAGATGCCTATACACACCCCCAGTTTGTAACTGATGTAATGAAACCTCTTCAGATAGAGAACATCATTGACCAGGAGGTATTAATTTTGCCCAAAAGGCAACATCCTAACTTTTCTTCTTTAATTCTCTTCCTGTACCTGAACTAAATATGGCTTTCCTCCCCCCTGCCCCCATAGGTTCAGACGTTGTCTGGTGGTGAGTTGCAGCGCGTTGCATTAGCTCTGTGTCTTGGTAAACCTGCAGATGTCTACCTAATTGATGAACCTTCAGCATATTTGGACTCTGAGCAACGTCTAATGGCTGCTAGAGTCATTAAACGGTAGAGTATACACGATGGAGAAAATACATTAACTTTTCTGTAGTTTTACAGCTCTCTCATGTTTTTTAATTTTTTTTCTATTTCAGTTTCATTCTGCATGCTAAAAAAACAGCTTTTGTGGTAGAACACGATTTCATCATGGCTACCTATCTTGCCGATCGGGTGATTGTTTTTGATGGTATTCCTTCCAAGAACACACTTGCCAACAGGTAAGAGACTAGTTTAGATTAGTAAGCAAGATAAAGGAGGACAACATAAAAATAAGTTGTTTATCAGAAGCATCAACAAAATAAGGAGGGGAAGCATCCCTGCCTTTGGAAATCTAAGCTGCATTTAAGTGATCCAAGAGTGTCCTGAGGGTTCTGCCTTTTGCTCAAGGAAAAGAGAATGGGATTGACCCACACTTAGAGGCTGCCAGAGCTGGGGCAAATCTGGTGAATGTAAGCAAGACCTCAAAAACTAGACCAGCTCCTGACTTAAACTAGCCTTAAGCAACTGCACACCAATTAAATTACAATCAGAGGAGAACAAATAAGTGGCACCGATTGTAAGGAATGAAAAAAGGACCGACTGTAAACTATGCTTATAGAAATACCCTTCAGATTTATTAAAAGCAAGCAGTGTACCAAGGGTGCCTGTGTGCAGAGCTTGTGAAGTTCAAGGCTTGACAGCAACATAAAATATACACTGAGTTTTACTCTTTGATATGCCTTCTTCTGTTCCTCTAAATAATTTAATGTAAATTACAGAGACTTTGTGGGGAGCAGCCTTATTAGAGACCAGACTTTTAGAACAGCATCATTACCAAGTACTTGATGCAAGATGTGTGAAGTAAACACATTGGCCTGCTGTGCTCACAACACACGGCGAGCCTGGCTTTGGTAGTATTCCTTCTAAGAACACACTCATTGGAATTAAAAAAAGTTATGATAGTGTAACCATTTCTCAGCATCGGTGTGTGTTACAGGCTTTGTTGTATCTTGCACAGTGCAACTCTGTTGTTGTAAGTAACATAAGTGTGCCAGAATGTGTAGATAAAAAAAAAAAATGTAAAGGTAGCACTCTGAAGACTCGTAGTGGGACACTGAGATACTGCTGAAAGATCAGGACCAGTTATGACGTGATTTGACTGAAAATGGTGCCCATCCTGGTACGTTACATACAGCTCACACTTGTGTTACCAGATGTACATCAGCTCAGGATGGAGATCAAAGGTGCCTGTAATCTGTATAATACAGAACTTCTTTTCTCTTAACAGTCCACAGACTCTTCTGGCTGGAATGAATAAGTTTTTATCTCAACTTGAAATCACTTTTAGAAGAGACCCCAACAATTACAGACCAAGAATAAACAAACTCAATTCAATCAAGGTAGGAGAGAAGCACCTTTACAGTAAAGAAGCCACAACTGTAATAAAGTCAGGTTTTAAAATAAGGAACAAAATGAAGACTAAACGTGGTAGTTTTGCTGTGCTGGAAATGGGCGTGTGAAAGGCGTAGTAGGGAAAGTAGAAGGAGTTTATTAAAGTGTCTTTTAGTTCATCTGTTTTCCAACTCTTAGAAAAGTTACTTCAAGTAACATGGACCTTTTTTCTCTTCCCAAGGATGTGGAACAAAAGAAGAGTGGAAACTACTTCTTCCTTGATGACTAAATCTTGAATCTGAACATCTTTGTAACTGGCATATAGAAACACTTATTGGAACCTAAGCATTTGCGGACGAGAAAGCTCAATCAGGTTTTAGAACACTTCATCTTTGGGAGCTTAAAATCTCATACTGCGTGTAACATCTGAGACCAGTAGCAGTATAAATCCTAGTCCAGGTAAAACTGCCACTTTCTATATTTTGGTGACAGAGCCCTATTTTCAGTGTCACTTTGAAATGGACCACCTCAAAATTGTGCAAATGAGTCTCCAGATTTTTTCAAAATTAAAGGGAGGTTTTCAATTCAATATCTACTATTCATGTATCGAGTATTGGCTGCACTTCCTCATTTTAAAAATCTCTGAAGCTGTTTTCTGTGTAAGAGGGAGAATTGCCAAGACTGTCAAGCTACAAAAACAACTCCTGTTTTAAAAAGATTGAATCTTTCTGGATGAGGGTTTCGTAAATAAATATCCTCCTAACTTACAGCTCTTCTGTGACACAGTGCAAAACTTCTTGATTCAAAAGTGTGTATGTCATGTTGTCACACCCCCCCATTTTCTCACACCATAGAAAGGAACACACAAGAGTACAAACTACACATGACACTATAAAGGGCAGAGTTCCACACCTTCATCATCTGCCCCCCTTCTTTTCTTCTGTAACTCAAACTTGCATAGTGAAGGTTAATGGCTTTTTTTTTTTTTTTGCAGTTGCTTGCTCTACAAACTGGACAGTATCCCCAGGGAAGTAGGTGTTTGAGTAATAATAGAGCCATCTGTTTCATAAAGCACTGACAGCTTGTCAGCAAAACCCTCCTCCTGCACTGTGATAGAGCCACATTCAGCTGAAGAGCACACTTGCCCAAAAGCTTCTAACAAACTGATCCTCTCTACAGCTTTGTTAAGGATTAAAGTGGGGGGGGGGCAGCTCCTGTCACAGCACAGGGACTACCCTCAATGGAGGGATTCCCTAAGCAGCTGAAGAGAGGTCTTGGTTTCCACAGTTACAGCAAAGCATACTTAGGCTCCAGGGGCTGCATTGGAACTCTAACTAAAAGGGGGTTTACAAAACCAAATCAGTTGTTTCAGAGATGACAGAGATGCCCTTGTGTTGTCCTGATTATCCAAGAAGAAAACCCATGTGTTTCACTTTGCAGACAGCTAGTGAGCTTGCTTAAGAAACCATCCTGGTTGGGTACAGGGTTCACTTTAACGCTGTACTCCTTTGTAACATGTTGAGGTAGTAATTGTTTCTCCAGTTCAGGATTAAGATCATCTCCATTTTTAGTCAGCACCCTAGAAAACTTAACTTTTGCAGGGACACAGGTTCATAGAAAGGTACGTGTCACTCTTAGGTAGGGAAACTGAGACTGAAGTCATCCTTCCAGCATTATTAGCAGGTGTGAGAATCCTGACCAGCTCCTTGCTCTATCTGTAACTGCTGGCACCCACCATCCTTCCATGGAAAGATTAAATTTTTATGAGATTAAGATGCTAGAAGTCCTTCTGCCTGAACTGAAAGCTTTGATCCTTACTACAACCCAAAGTGAAGGTAAATTAAAAATAAAACAAAACCCTTATTAAAAATCAGTTTGCATATAAAGGTTCCTCAGGGAGACAGAGGGAAAATTGTCTATATTTAAGGTTTGACACAAATGTTACACAAGTAAGTTTCACAGACTTGTAAAAAATAACTTTCAGCTCTAGATCTTAAAAGTAAGGAATGGTGTTTTCCAGGCAACAGCTGGAAAAACAGTTCTGCTATCATTGGCACGTGAAAAAAATGGTATGAGAGAGGAAAAAAGCTGGGTTCTGATATTTACATTTTTGCTTTGTAGGTTACAGAAGGCAGTGGTTTCGTCTTTTCATTTTTTAAGCCCTTATGTGTGTTAGGAACTGGAATACTTCATAAACTTGGCAGTATCAAGTATTGTACACACTCTGCCTCGCTCTGTCTGACAACAGAGCTCCATCCCTATTATGCCTACAGAGGTATTCCATGAAGAAGTACAGGTAACAAGCACAGCCTTACACCACCACCACCCTCTGTTTAGACAAAAACTTTCTAGCGTTAATTCACGTTTACAGTTAAGTCATGCAGCTGAGAAGAAATCCCTTTGGATGCGAGTGCTGCATATAGAGTCCTAATTAGGGCAATGTAAAGACACAGTTTAGCAAATACCTGAAGCTGTGCATCTCAATTCATTACATGCTAAACATATACAGCCCCCTGCTAACCAGGGGGATCCTTCTGTCTAAAACATCTCACCCCAGGTAAAGGGTTTTTCTGATCAATCTACACCTTTTTCTGCAAAAGCAGAGGAAAGCGTAACCTAATCAGCACTGAAGGCGAAGGAAATACTACAGCTGCACCTTTCTTTCCTAAAGTCCCAGCTTAAATACTTTAAGTCAGGTTTTGAAAGTAAATTCTAAAAGCACAGCCCCGCCACTTGCTGGCCTGCTGCCTTTCCATTGTTTCCCAAGGATCTTCTGTAGAAAGCACACTGCCTTTATTCTTGCAACAGAGCTGATGATTAAATGCCTGCCCTAGTACTGAGTGATTATTTCAGCGACTGCTGGACAGAGTTGGGCTACAACTGGAGTTAGGCTTTGGAACCTCTGAGGAGAGATGACAAGAGGCCCCTTTTAAGTCATGGAGCTAAACAGAGGGCTGTGATGGTAGCAACTCTTAAATCCCTCAGTGTGTCCTTACTTCTCAGTCTGAAAAGCTGAAGATTGCCTCCAGTATTTAAACAAACAATAAAACCCACAGCACAGCCCCTACCACTACCCTTTTGAAGGAGAACTAGAACTCCAATTTACCTCCCCTTTGAGTTTGCAACTTGCCTACCTATTTACTATTTGTTTATAGCTCTCCTGCTGCCTAACAAGTGGCTCTGTCAGAAGAAACCCGTAAGTTTAATGACACTGCAAAAGTTTCAAATATGTAAATACAATTTAGAAGGAAAGTGAAAAGACAAACATTTATTTAAGTAGGTTTTTATACATGGCATGCAGCGGAAAAGAAATTCTTCATCACAAGAACTATCAGTCAAGTTTCCTGATCAAGGGCGTACAATCTTGGACACAAGTGAAAGGGTACCATCACCTACGCTAGTATATACAGAGATAGAAAAATATACACAACAGTTAATTTTACAGAGCAACAGAGCCGAGTGAACACTGTGCACGCTGCACTCTCCACGTTTGGATGGCCAAACATCCAAACGGCAAAGAACAGTAACACTGCAGAGATCGTTACCAAGGGTCAGAAGAAACAGCATCAGAACTCTGACACAGTGTAAAAATATAAGGCAGAAGCCACTTTCTTCTGAATTGTAGGGAAAAGCAGAGCACACCAAGACTCTCCATCTTGCTTTTAAAAAGTAGTTCCAGCAGGAGTCATACATGCAAAACATCGATTTGCATCAACAGTGCAACAACCAAAGAATACTGAACAGTAGCTCAATCATACAAACTTAAAAAAAACCGTAACATGTACTTTATGTATCTCTTCTCACAAAATACCTAGGATTTGTCAGTGCATTAGTGTTAAAGTGGCATTAAAAAAACTTCTGCTATTATAACAGATGCAGAATTATTTTGGAAATGCATAGCATCTACATTTTTATTGTCTTTGTAATTATTTAGTTGGCATAGGCACCATTCTAGTCACACCAGCATTAAGAATTCTTGGTGGAAACAGCCATTTCTTATCAAGTTATACACAGCTATTCTTGACTGCTTGTCTTGATTTTGATTTCAACAAATAAATGCTTTTTTAAAATTCAAAAATATACCCTATGAATATTAAAAGAACTATATACAACATACCAAAGACACAGGGTTAGCTGGCTGCCATAATGTGTAACACACCGAAGAGAAACATTCAAGTATGACAGATTTGTTTTGTTTCGTTTTGAGATGAAAGGCCTTTGGGTTGGAAGCGTATCGAAGACAACAGTGCAGTAGGCTGAGAATTCCTTTAGCTCAGTTCCGAACTAAGGCATTGTATGATAAAATATACATTTATATTTGGTGCAATGTTACTGTCAATTTTAGACTCTAGATCACGTCAAATGCTATAATTTATCACTAGTAAATGTACGTATCCATTTTCTATCACAAACTCAAACCTTTGTGGGGAAAGAAAAAAAAATTAACAAATGCTAAACCTATATTTTTTCTTCTAATTTGACATTGAGGAAAAAACACTAAGCCAAACAAACTCTATAACCCCCCAAAAGCCATATGGTAGGAGTTCACATCCTCCTAGGCTTTACTCGCCAAAAGTTAAAACGTATCCTTGAACTTTACTAAAAAGAACTATTAAGATTTTAAACTGCTACTTCAATTAACTTTTTGCATTTTAAAGTTTTCAATTGTCCATTCATTCTATGTTTGATGCCCCCTCTGACTATCTCCCAGTGTTGCCCTTCTCCTGTCATTCCTATATGGCCTCCCTCTAAAGTTTCGCTGATACTGGTGGCCATCATCTCTGCTTCTGCTGGGTGGTCCTTTCCAGGCTTCCTCATTTCTTTGGAACTGGTATCCCCCCCTACTGGAATAACCCCACTCAAGTCTAGGCCTTCTGCCTCCTCCGTAAGTCTGGTTGTAAAACTGCTTGGATCTGCCACTTCTCAGCATATCAGAAACTTCACTCTCATCTTCAGAGCTCTCTTCCCTGGTTCTCTGTGCCCTGCTTTCTGCCTGCAAATTACCAGCACCCTTGGAATCTCTACCTTTATTATCAGGCTTCTCCTTACGACCAGAAATGCTGTTTTTCAGTTCATTTTTTGGTGGCTCTGCCAACAGTGGCAGAGGGTGGGGCACCGCTGTCTGCCTCTCAGTCCCTTGTATTTGCGGAGAACGATTTCGCTGCCCAGCGGGTTTTTGCTTAGCAGAAGCTGAAGGACAAGTCTGCTCCAGCTGAGGTGCCCTAGCTGAAGGTTCTTTTGGGGCACCGCTGTCACCAGCCACAGGGAACGGAATGACGTTTGAGCTGCTGCTGCTGTTAGTCTTCTGAAGCTGTTCTGCACAGTTTACTACAGGAACTGGAGGGCTGCATTCTTTAGCCACATAGACGGTTGCAGAGGTGCTGCTACCTGTTGCCTCTTTGTCCTCAGGTGACATGACAACATTAGGTCTTGCTACTGAATTTTCAATGAAACCCTGAACTGGGTACCCATACCAAAAGTGAGGAAAGAAAGGAGGTGTTATTGGAACAGCTCCTAGAAAGTGATTGTGTCCAAAGGGTGGATGAGGGAACACATTTTTCCCCCTCAGGGACTCCTCATAGTTTGCATGAAGAGCTTGCACTGGATTTTCTGTTTCTACACAGACCTGTCCTTGACTTTCTGACACCTGAGCTGTAGGGATAATCAGAGGCAGTGATGGAGATCTACCATCAACCTGGGGAATTTGACCGTTGGATCTGGCCTCACTCTGAACAGGAAAGTGCCTGTTTGCTCGTGCAGTTTCATTTTCATTCTGAGTCGGCGGAGCCTCCTGGAACCAGGGGTTGTGCGGATACACTGGAAGGGACACGTTTGGGTACATTCTACAAGCAGCTAAATAGGCCTGGTGCAGTGGGTACAAGTAAGAATGGGGTGCCCACATGGGACAACTGTATGCCTGCAAGACGCGGAAAGAAAAAAAGAAAGTATTTGATCTTTCAAATGTTCAGCCAGTTATACAGGTTGCTTACTTTTTTTGAAACATTAATTACAAGAAGTTATTTTTATTTATAGTGACTGCCCTAAATTCTAAGTATCTAGGACTCCGGGATGATGTTCTGATTTGTTATTTTCCTTCCAAATGCAGTTGCAACAAGCAACAGTTATGACCAGCAAAGTAAGACACAAACACAAAGACCCAAAGTTAGATCATTTCCCCGAGGACAATTTGTAAAATACTGAAATCCACAGGCAAGATAAACACAACCCACAGATCAGCTGTCTTACAAGCCCTTTCATAAAGTAGGGGGGATAGGTCTCACTAGAACATACAACGACCTTTCCAGCTACTGGTGGGAGCCTCAGAACAGGCACAACACAATTTTCAGCAACAAACTTTTCTGTGCTGTTAAGTGAACACGAGCTACGTTCACAAAACTGAAGTTGTCCACCTCAGGTGACAACCCCCTTCCCTCTCCTCTACTTCCACATTACCCGTCTTCTCACGCAGCAGCTTAGGGTTACACTGCTCAGAGTTAAGAGTCTGAAAATGCAGACTTTGTGTTTGTACTACAGCACACAGCAACTCTGCGGCATGCTTTTATAATACAGTGTGCCAGATACACATATTTCAGGCCATACAGAACACCACGGAGGCACAAGACTGACTATAGACTTCAACCAGTAGATGGTGCTGAAGCACCAAAGTGACAGACTAGATCTTCATACAAAGTACCAGTAAGGAGAGTCCCAAATGTATGTAAGCTTACAAAACAAATGCTGTTTAAGTAGATTGCAGCGACACTTGCTAATGATTTACCATTTTCTATTAAGCAAAGAGTCTTGTATTAGGCACACAGTCTAAATTGACTTGTTAAGTTGTGCTGAACGTTCCCTCTTTCCATGCACAGAAATGGAAGAAAATCATTACTTATGGCTAAAGTCACAGGGAAAAAGCCTGAGAACTCTCAGCACCTTTTCCAAAGCAGTATGCCTAACAGAAGGAGTAAAAGAAGGTTAAGAAAAAAAAAAAAAAGGCAAGCACATTTTTAGGTGCAGGAGGGAAAAAGCCTAAGCAAACAACTGTTCCTTACCAAAAAATGGAAAATGTTGCCTTTTTGGATCAGCTTCTTCCCCAACCACACACACATCAACATACACCACATACACACATCAACTGCTACCATAATTGCCTAGAAGGTTAAAATACTGCTGTCCTTAACCCAAGCAGAGGTACCTGTACATACAGATGTGCAGGTTACTTAAAGGAGTGACCCCAGGGAAAGACAAAGGTATGTGTACAGCAATGGCTTTGCCTGCACAGACCAGGTCCGAGGGCCTTTTCTCTTTTAGCTTACACTGCTTCCAAAAGAATGCACCTTCCAACTCACACTGGTTCGTTTACCTGCAGATCTGTAAAGCACACTGTTGACTGTCTAGCCACCATTGGAAGCCAATAGCCCTCACTATCACTGTTGGGATAAACTTTATTCACTTGAGCCACCATGTGGACCACTGTTGGGATTCCAGTTCACAGAAGACGAAGTAAGAAAGTACTTAAAGCTGAATTTGAAGGGTACAGCTGTGGGAATTAAACTTCTGTACTCTAAGTACTACCAAATGTAAGCAAATTTTATGGCATAATGAACACAAAAACTTAAGTTTGAAGACTTACCTTTACACCAAGATTGAAGAAAAATCTAAGAATATTCTTATCTAGAAAAAAAGAAAACCATCTATCAAGACCTAAAATATTACACTTCACCTAATCTAAAAATTAGTCCCTGCATAAAGTTACACTTCAGTAGAGAAACACTGGTATTAAGTTGCTATCTCATGTTTTTGATGATTTGGGGTCTTTTTTCTTTGCCACAGTAAGATATCTAGAACATAACAGCAGTTTAAATTTCAGTTTTAATACTTTGTGAAACTGAAATTCTAGTTTTTACAGAAGACTTTCAGTAAACCAACACCGCCAATGCAGTCAGACATGGTACGTTCTTTATGGGCACACTCCGTATTTGTAGTATGCCAAAACTTGTATTTTCTTAGACCAGTAAGGAAATGCTCAACAACTTCCAAGGTTTTGATTACAAGAGAAAACCTGTTACTGTAAAAGGAAGCAGTTCTCCGAAGAAAATCACATTCACAAAACCTCAAGTTATGATGGGTCAAGCTATGAACCACAAAATGATCCTATCAGAATTTTCCAGTTAAAATAATCACAATGTTAGCAATGCGCACTGAGGAGTTACAACTCTGTTCAATATTCCCTCACACACCTTAAAGAATGGAATGACAACAATTAGATCTTTTCATGCAGATTAACAGCAAGACCAAAGAAGTTGTCTTTATCTATATTTAAAGATAAGAAAACCTGTTGGGAAAAACAGTATAAAATCCAGACCATCTTCTAGCTTCTCACCTTTAGGTAAGTCTTCCCCAGTATTGCACAAGGAGTAAGAGGGTGCAACAGCTCTTTCTCCCTTTTCACTAAAAGGAAATCCAGGGTATAGTGGATCCTGATAAGGATTCAGAGTCTGAGGCAAAGGCATTAAAGGCTGGTTAACTGCTTGTAGCGACACTGGAACTCCAGCAACTGGAGCAGATGTTACCTGAGCCTGCGATACAATAGAGTCAGGTCCTGTTGCTGGGGCTGGCATCAATGAAGAAGCAGGTATTTGAGCTGGAATACCTAAGGGTAAAAAACAGTTTTATCTCTCAGCTATATACAATTCCAAAAGAAAAAAAATCACAGGAAAAGCAAGTTTCAAAATACAGAAAAGAAAAAAAAAAAAAAAAAAAAAGAGGGAAAAAAAAAAGTATTCAGGAAGATATAGGAGGAAAATCCCAAGTCGGAAAGCTACAAACAAAAGATTTGGCTAAATGCAAAGAACAGTTCTCAGCAAACCAATTAAGCTTTCCAGAAATAGCTAAACCTGTCCATATTTATTTTAAAAATTGTGAATACCAGGAGGAAATAGAAGGGGGAACTGAAACTTATTTGTCAATCTCTGCAGTTCTCATTCTGACTAGTCATTTACAGTCAACTAAGATTAACTGGGCAACGCATCTTCTGGCACAGTTGTGGTCCAGTATGACAGGATTATTACCCTATCACGTGAACACAGCGTGCTGATTTGAAAGCGAGTTCTTCTACAGAAACACAACAGTGGGAGAAAAATTCCAGCACCAGACCTAATGAGCAATACTGGATCTAAGCTCATTCCATGTATCAGAAGATATGCACAGCACATAAAAAAATCACTGTACTGACTTTGCAGCTCAGGTCCAAATGGATCTCTCCAGTTCCAGATATACCAGACCCAAGAGGAGTCCTTCGTGAATAAAGAAGCTTATTATGTGGGATGCGCGTATCAAGCTTCGACATGCTGACAAAGTGTTCTACCTTAAGCATATCCTCAAAACAAGCCCCCTCAAAACTCAGTATTATCCCACTTAGGAGGGGAAAAAAAAAAAAAAAAAAAAAAAAAAAGGAGAGTGGACTATACATCCATCCTCTACCTTCAGGCAGGGTATAAAGCAAACCATACATATGGGCAACCAGATATCTTCTAGAAGTCTCACTAGCTTTCATCGGTAAGAAACTATATTCCTGGAAATGACTGCCTTTGGAATGTGAAGTTATATGAAACAGTGTCTCCTGGAGACATCTTCCATTTAGCAAGACAGTTAAAATATTTTTCAGGGTTAGTAGTTTCTGATTTATCTTAATATTTCTTCAAACCTGCTGGTCCGTAAGTTGTTGGCTCACTTGGCCAAGCTGGCACGATGGCTGGTACAGAAGGCACTGCTGGAGGTAAATGCACCTCAGAAAAGACTGGTGAGGGTGTTGGAGTTATGCTTGGTAAGCACTCTGTCAGGGTCTATAAAAACAAAGAGATCATGTGAAATTATTCTAGACCACCACTGTTGGTGAGCCCTAACATGTCCAACTTGTACCAAAAAAAGGCTTGATGACTCAGTATTATCCAGACTACCACCATCACCGTAGCAAAATACCAACTAGTAACATACATAGAAGATGTGAGATACAGCACATCACTATGTCAAGAACTCTGCACTGAGCTCTATTCAGAATGCGCCTGTGCCTCAAAGAGCCATCAGTGTTATAACCACCTCCAGAAGCTTTAAATTTAAGCATCTCTCATCCAAAAGAAAAGCCACCCTCACCAACAATTACCGGTAACTTTGGAGAAACTTTAAGAAGCAAAGATAAAGGATGTGAAGTGAAA
The DNA here is from genome assembly GCA_033439905.1 of Ceryle rudis. Lineage (NCBI taxonomy): Eukaryota > Metazoa > Chordata > Aves > Coraciiformes > Cerylidae > Ceryle > Ceryle rudis. The sequence continues at coordinate 22,150 of JAAGNO010023227.1, read as the reverse complement.
AGCATGGTTGTCTTTGCAGAAAGGTATGAAATAACCCCCTCTCTCAGAAGAGAGATTATATGCTTTTACTTTTCTATCAAGGGTTGTCCTTTCACATCTTTTATGGACACAAGATTCATAACTGTAAATACAAAATGTTAACATTATGACCATAAAAAAGACTAAGTAATTAAAAGCCAGTATTATAATACATACGTGACTGCGATGAAGCTCCCCTTTGTCTGAAGTCTCCTGACTGGAAAACTTTGAAATCAAACAAACATTTCTTACTTGCTCAGCAAGAACTGGAGAATCTGTTTTGACTTGTTCCAAGGGAGATGAAGCTTTTGGATAACTCTCATCTTGACTATTCTTCTAAAGCAAAGTTAGAAACAACAGACTAGTCGAATATTAAGATTAACTTTTCAAAGAGGCATTCAAAGATACTAAACCACACTACATACAAACTGAGCTGAGCACCCAATCACTGTTATACTAGTGTAACACTTTGCTCATTAAAAGGACGGCAAAGGTTAAAAGCCAACAAGAGGCCACAAATCTCCACTGAACTTGAGAGATCATCATCTGTTAGCACAGTAGCTATTAGTAAACATATCTTCTGTGGTCCCATTATACTGGAAGTACAGACTGCACTAAGCAATTACAAATCCAGATTTGTAAGTGCTCTTCATAGCCCAGATACGAAAACTCAGATGGCAGAGAAAGACTACAAGTACGGGTTACAGGGGCTGAGGAAAGCTGATAGCAATACAAGCTTCCAACTTTAGAAGTATTTCACTAAAAGCTGTAAAGCAGCAGCAGCAGCAATCACAGCTGAAAAGGCAGCTATTGCTCTGCTTATCATGTATCAGAGAAGCAATAACATTAAAAAAAAATTTTGGTCTTTTCTTTAAGATTACCTCAGATGAATTTGGCTCAAGCTTCTGACTTAAGTGGATCTGCCTGGAATTTGACTCTGTAACACCAAGACATAACCTAGTAAATGAACCATTAACACCATTTATGGCTATCACAACTTAAGCCAGTTAAAGTTCTGTCTTTCCAAAGTTAAACCTTCAAAACAAAACCTACCTCAGCATGTATTATTTCATAAAACAAACTTCAATTTTTACCAAAAATCAAAGCATCCTAAAATAAACAGTTGTTAGGGCAGTAACAGAGCAGCTACTTGAACACAGGTTTTCAAAACTCTACAGGAGTTCTATACTGATGTTTGTCAGTCTCTTGGTGATGCTTGAGGGAAGCAGGAAAGAAATATATCTATCTCCCTAAACACATATCATTCATCCTATATCTCTCCTAGAGAAAAAGAAATTTGTATTTTGCTTAAAGTGAAAATGTTTCATCTGCATTTCCGTATTCAAGTGTTAACAGAAGCTTAAAGTCTTTTGTCTACTGAGTAAAAGATGAGTTTAGGTTTAAATTGTTCAAAAGATCTAAGAAGTTTTCAGACTAATGCAGGAAGTTTAATTTCTCAAGCACCAGCAAACTCTTAGTGAGGGAGATAATGTTGAAAAACAGTCATGGCAAAATCTTCATATAATAAGATCTGTAAAGTTCTTCACATTCTAGCTTATATTCAAATCTAGTTACCACTGCTTGTCAATCAAATTCATGCACGTAAGTTTAATACAAGCTGCTAAGTAGATAGGTACTCTTTAAAAACTTGGTATATATGCACTATCACAACTAGACAACAACATAAATTAAAACAATGTTGATTCTGAGAATTACTGCAAATTCCCCAAACACCAAATAGGAATTTCTGAATACTCAGAAGGAAATACAGTTAATTCCCACAAGATTTTTAACCTCGTTTCAGAAGAGGCAGTGAAGTCCAGTGTCATCAAAAAAACAAGAAAAGCTGTACATGCCATGCACTTCAACAAAACCTTCACTAAAGAGTCTTCTCTACATGAACATTCTTTTTAGCATTGCTGATGAAACAAGTTTTCAATGAAAAGTTCTCAGACATTTGGAGAATGAAAAATAGGTGACCACTGAAAAAGGCATTACACGTTGTAAGAGGGATACAACAGCAATGCCCCTGCTGTTGCCAGGGGGGGGAACCAAACCCAAACACGACAAACACAACCAACCAAACCAGAGAAGGAACAGCCTCCTTTTAAGAGGCTGAAAAGTTTGGATTTTATTTAGACATTAAAAAAAAAAAAAAAAGTATTAATAAAATATCCTCTATGGAAGAAGCCAGGATCAAATTTGTTGTTTAGTTATGGCAAAGCTGAGAGGACAAAAATATTAATAAATACTATCAGTTGCTGAAGCAAAAATGTACTAACTACCCTACCTCCTGAGAGCTACAGCTTTCAGCTATTACTGCCATCTTCCACTTCCTCACAGAAGAGGAAAAGCTTAGAATCAATGAAGAGAAGCTAACGAGCGTTACAGCGGGGCAGGGGGAGGGTGGTGGTGTATTAAACTCTTCTGTACACCCTCTTCTCTCTTTTTGTACTGTTGTACACTAATTCTTAACCATGCCACACCGAGTACATTTACCTGCTTAATAGGAGTATTAAGAGTAAGCACTCTTAATACTCCTCCCACCGGCACTTTCTGCTGCGCTCACTAGAATTCCAACAGATCTAATTTACTGTCACTCTGATAAGTCTTTTCATTTCTCTTATTCCTCTTCCCATCTACTATAAAAATCACAGCAAAGAGCCTGCTCTCTTGGTTATATTCACAAAGCAGGAAAAATCTACTTTCTTTCCAAGCCACACCTTTGCTACCTGGAACCTAGCTTAGTTTGCACTATTTCTTAGGATAATTTTCCCCTCACTGCCTAAACAGATGCCCTATCTTGAATAAAATTCTGAGACTGGCAATAAAAACAAGCAAACAAAAAAGAAAAGCCTTGATTTAAAAACATTTTTTACCTTCATCCTTCTGCTCTTCCACCTCTGCTGTCCACTTGCTGTTTCTTCTCTCATTATTTGAGAGCTTTTTCTGATTTAAGTTATCGCCAGTCTGTGTAGCAGCCTGACAGACTGACTGATTCTAAAGAAGTTTAAAAAAGCAGAAATAGGAATTTTTAAAAGAAGTCCGATGACACTTTGCCATCATCTGATACGACACTTCCTGACACATAATATTTATTTCTGTGATAGGCAGAAAGGTGGGGTGTAGGGAAGCAATCTTGATTAGTATCATTCAAATTCATCCAGAGCTTCCTTTAAAAGCATTAGATTCATGTATTTCTCTGTAGAAAGCATGAAGAAAATAACTTAAACTTTTAAATTGTATGTAACACACGGACAGCAAAACAACAATTGCTAATTAAAGGTTCATGGACAAATATGACAAATACACTATTAATTAGTGACAAAAAGCATACATTGGAAAGAGCAGGGAAAGCTTGTTCATCTCTCTGCTGGATCTCATATAGTGAGCGAGATTCTTCTATAGCCTGTTTTTCCCTGCGTTCCTCTGGAGACAGGCCAAAGTAGTTACAATCTCTGCTGCCATGGTTCAGATCCTCAGTTCTCTCCCGATCTGGTTTTCTGTAAAGGAAAAAAGAATGTTACAGGATCACTCTGAGAAAGAAATTCACCAGTACCAAACAATACAAACTGATGGCTGAGAAGGGAGAAAGAAGATCATTATATAGCACTGCTTATGTGATTCCACATACACCAGATGCCTACTGCAAGTTACCATACACGTCAAACTCGAGGAAGGGTAAGAATGGATTCTGTTCCTCATTTATTCTACAACAAATGGTAATTATTACATCGTAGTTAAAAAAACAAATGCTACATCAAGTGATCTAAACCATTTCTGTGGCAACTGAGAACTGCCCACCCCCACTATCTGTGAAAATGCAAGAGAAAGCCAGGGAAGATTTCTGCAAATGCAACAACAAAAATGCGTTATCATTTTCAATTTACTAAACAAAATTAACATCACTGTTTTGGCTTCCTCAATTACTTCACTAAGCATTTTAGGATATTCTTCTATTTGGTTAGAGGTAGAAGAAAAATGCCTTTAAAATGTTGCACATGGCAGACTCCAAAGGCACACCTGCCCCTCTTACTCCGCAAGGAGTTAGGATACAGAAGAGTGACAAAATAGACCATGAAGATTTTGGATTAGTAGCCAACCACAGAATAGTCTTTTACATAGGATAGAAGCCGAGTGGCAATGATGAAAACAGAAACTCTACAGCAGCAGCACAATGAATCAAAAAAATCACCAACAATAAATGCAGGCAAAACGCTGTTCTCGTGCTCCTGCAAGTGATTAGTCGTAACATGGAGGAGTACCCCAAAACAGGTTCGGAAAAAGTAAAAAAAAATATCAGCCATCCACAAAAAGAACTACATAAAATTTAACTTCACCCCCAACAAAAAAAAAAAAAAAAAAAAAAAAAAAAAAAAAAAAGGGAGCTCATGATGGCAGCAATTCTGAAAAATGTTTAAAAGTAATTTGGGAAAAAAAAACAACTAAAAGAAAGTTATTTGTCCTATGCTTGTTTGTATTCTTAATGACTTGGAGCACTTTTTAAAAATTCAACAGCAACGTATTTTCAAGAGAGCACGTTGGAAGCATCTGAAGTGAGCACCTGGGCTCCAAGAAGCTCAGATATAGTTCAAGATACAGAAGATGTTATTTGCATTTTTACCTCACAGTTTGGGAAGGATTCCTGCCTGGAGCTTTTTGCTCAGTTGAGGTCTGATGAGGTTGGGGTCCAGAACATAAGAACTGATGCTGTCTGGTTCCCACAGTATGCTGAAGTCGAGGAGGTAGTGCTGACTGGGGTTTTATTGACTTGCTCTGATTCTTTGGCCCTCTACAGTCTGCATCTGTGATAAAAATGTGAAAAGAGATTTTTATTTTTTTTTTTAATTTCTTTTTTATATCATTTTTGCTCTTTGGGACAAAACATATGACAATAAAGATTCTGCCACACAAAAACAGGTACAATCCTACCGGGCTGAGCATTCTGCCCCCATGTTGGGAAAAACTTTTTTATCTTCTTCCCTGGCACAGTGTTCCAGCCCTCCATAGAAGAGGCCTGTGGAAGAGGTTTAAGGCTCTTCAGTGAGACAGCATGCCTACAAAACAAGGAATTATGGAGGGAAAAATATCTTAAAGACCAGACTGGGGCTTGCATAAATTAATACCACTTGTTTTCTAAGACTGATGGATCTTTCCATTTTTTGAGAACATTGCATTCAAAGTCCTTTCTTCTTTGTGATTACGCTCAAGCAATGAGTAGAACAACAAACCTTTTTTCTTTTTTTTTTTTTAAATAAAACTCTCTCTGATAAGTTGATGCAAACTTATGCAGTGAAGAATGATCAGCCATTTGTGAAGTGAGTACTGAAATGTTGTCAGGGCAGAGAGAAAAGGAACACTTAATTAAAATGCTGTCAATCCTTTTAGGATTGCATCTTGTGCAAAAAAAAAAAAAATCCAGTATTAATGTAGTTACTTCTTTACTCCACAAGTAATATTCGGACTACTTAGTAATAAAGAAAAAAAATATCTCAAGTTACAATCACTGCATAACCCCTTTTTCCTTTTTTTATTTAGTATGTTGTTTTCTCAACAATTTTGTGCTACTCTGTTTCAAGTAAAGAAGCAGACACACGTTAAGGGGCAGAAAACAACTCTGAATCGAAGTAACGCTGCCATTACCAAGGCTCAGTTTGGCACTCTTTCCAAAAGAGATTAAGCACTTACTTTGCTCCAAGCTCTTCTACAAATACAACAACTGGCCCATTCTCTGAACAAACTTCTTGAATATGGGCATTATAAAATTTCCCAGTATGGTCTAAGCGCACCTATAAGGAAAACGGGTAAGAAAAATAAAAAAGTGGATTATCTTGAAGGAAGAGAATGAGAGGATTTAATTTTCAGCATGTTAAAAATAGAAGCTTTCCTCTGGTCAATAGAAGACCTGAGAAACAAATGTCACATAATTCAGTAAATGTGTCAAAAGCAGATAATCAATCCAAACTGCTGCTTCAACAAGAAATAAAAATACTATTAAAACAAATAAAAAAAAAAAAAATCCACACAACCAGAAAGCTTGCCAGGTAACACCACTTAATGAAACATGGCTTTCAAAATCACATGAGAAAGTTAAAAGTAATCAATGTAACAAGGCTTTTCAGATTTGCCCAAAACATTTTCTCTTAGAAATAAACCCCAGAGCTTTTCGTTGCCAGAATCCACATAAAGAAAAATTCACTACAAACTTCAGCAAAATTTAGTTTAATTAAGAACATAATGAATACCAATTATTTCTGAACTTAGTGTTCAGAAAATTTTTTTAAATTAATCAAAAAACACACACACAAAGTTGTTCATACGTATCATAGTGTTACTTGTCTGACTGATATTCCTTGTTCTAAAAATTCTTCTGTCAAGACAAATTTCACAATGCTCTGCTCCATTTGGCTTTTCAGTTGTATTAATTTGCTCAGCTCCACTTTCCACTATTTACCTCATCTTCCCATGTTTTCATCCCATATATTTACTGTCTTGCAACACACACCTAAAATCTGACACAGTTTTTTCTACTAATAGTAACTGTACCCTTTAGTAAATACTACACAAGACAGCCTCAGGGTTTTAAATACAAATTTTAAGCCTATACTATTAAGAGATAAATAACAACTCCATATCACAAGGTTTTTCTGTTTCATTTGTGTGGAGTTTTGAGGGTTTGTAGTTTTTATTCCATTACACAAATAAAAAAAAAAGGTACAAACTGAAAGAGCCCCTATGCTGCATAATAAACATAATTAATACGATCACATTAATATCAGTAATTGAAATAGACGGTCAAATGTCCTAGAAAGAATCCTATTTAGCAAAGTACCACAACTTCAGTTAACAAACCTAAGGAGACGTATCTAAAATTTGAGTAGTACAGAATTTAATGGTAAATCTTATTTCTTCTTAAGCAGCAATACTTACTACAACTTCTAAGAGAATTTAAAGAGAAGTTGTGTAACATGCTTTGAATACTTCAAGAGGAAGAAGCACACAAGAGTTCAGAATCTTCAGTAACTAAAGCCAGCTGTATTCCATTACTTGAAAGTAATGAGAATGGAAAAAGCCAATTTACAACCAGTAATTATTACCTCCAGAGCTGAACATAAATACACAGAATTATGACGTTGCTTTTGGCATCCCAAAATGACAGAAAACACTAAAATTTGTCTCTCCATCGTGCAACTGTATGCACGCCAACACAGCAGTACGATAAAGCAAGTGTAACCATGAGCACAAGATGCAGTGGAGATAACCAGAAGGACCTACCCCACACCAAGTAAACTGTCCTAAACACACCTACTTCTCACAGGGAGGCCAGTGCTCTGCACCACTGAGCAAGGACTCGCCACAGAGGCAAGTCTGTGCAAACCCATTTGCACACTTCATAACGTTAAGGTCCACAATCGTGGACCCTTGAAGTTAACCTGACTTGAATGCAGCAAAATTGCACTGATCAGGTGTTCTGTTACGTGCCTTTTTTACTCCTACGCTGCGAAGTCATGAACACCACAAGTAATTAAATAACAAGCATATGTGCAGTTGAAGACACAAGCAAAGAATATCTAGAAAGTAGCAACGGCACATCAAAATAGTTACTGGGGAGGAGGGGGGTGTAAAAAAAAAAGTTAACATTTTGCTCAAGATGGTAACATCTCTATAAACTATAATTCAATACTACTTACTTTACATTTATCTCCAACTGAGTATTGCATGCCAGCAGCAATAGAAAAATCTTGTTTTTGCTGATCTGTAAACACATTAGCAGTAATAGGCTGTTAGTTTAAATACACCAAGAGTTACTTTCTTGACACAGTAAAAATGGAAACCAGAAGCTCAGGCCCTAAATCTGCACACTGAGCCACGTGAGGAAGCTCACTGCCTAAACCCGAACTGCCATTTGCATCACTGTTCTTCAAGATGGCTTACTTTATGTATCAGCTTGCAAAAGTTGGAACTTTTAAGTATTCAGTTACTCACCCCATTTGGATTGGAGCCAAACATCATATTCAACATTTCTGTAAACTGATGGATTGAGGGATTTAAGAACTTTTTTAGATAAGACCAACAAGGCAGGATTCCCATTGCTCTTAAGGTGCTGTATGAAACAGAACAAAGTGCTGAATGGTCAACTACATAAAGATGTGCAGTGCTCAATCACAGTGCTCAAGCTTTAAACTCAAATATAAAGAAGCTGAAAATACATAAAGATATTTGAAGAAAATAATTCAATAGTGTTCTTTTAACCATACCAGAACAAAATTAAGAAATAAGCAGAACCAAAAAGGACAATAACCACCTTTTGGCACATCAAAGGCAAACATTACTTTTCAAAGAAGTAATTTGTTTTTAAGACATTACATGTTAGGAAAACTAGAAACTCAGAATTCTCTCAAGAACATTAAACCCCGAAAAGCACAACAGGGTGAAAGTTATTAGGAAGAAAATAAATCTTAACATTTAAATACCTTGTTGCCAGAAAGAGACTTCAATCCATTCATATCACTCACTGTTGTAGTTTTATTTCTGCAAAAGGACAGAAACAAGCTGTAATAATATAGTACTTAACAAGGTCTGGATATCAGGTAAAAAACATCTTGGAAGTGAATAAAAGTACTGAAACTACCGCTCTACATATTTTTCCACAATAAGCATACCACAGAAAATCTTCATCTCTGAAAATGAAAGAGCAACTGCATTTCTGTATCATATAAAGCTGTAAGAATTTTTTTTCTAAGTACAAGTTTTAGAAAGTCTAATTTATGTGTACTGACTAAGCCATTACTTAAAAAAAAAACAGACGGGGCAAGGAAGGGAAACAAAAGTTTCCTCTGAAATGTTTGCAGCTATGCAAGGAAAACATAGAAAAAGCAGGCATTAAAAAAAAAAACCACCAAACCCACACAACACACCCAACACTGGCATCAGGAACTCTAATTTACACTTGTTTTCTACAACAGATATCACTGGAAAATTACTTTCCATGGATAAAACTTTTTTTAAAAAAAAAATATTTTTCCCTAGACCACTTGTAGGCAACTGTTAGCATTAAATTCCCCCCAGAACAAACCAAACTGTTACATTTAATAACAACATAACTGACAAGCTCACATCTACAAAATGAAAAAGATATTCTGGAAAACTGGGTAATGAAACAAGCTGAAGTCAACTTTCAGACAAGCCAAAAAAAATGTAAGACTTAATATAGCGAAGTGTTTGTAATTTGGGTTAACTAGGTCAAAAGTCACACCAGCTCTTGCACTGTAAGACATAGGGTTGAAATCAAAACCACTGAGTCTGATAAGTCTCGCCTGAGTATATGACCTTCATTTCTAAAGGTGCTAGAGGTTAGCAGTGTATTTTCTTATGAATCCCAAAGATACAGGGTAATGCTACTGCATATGAAGCCCAGAAAAGCTGCAAGAACAGAAGGGAATAAAGAAGATTTCCACTATGACATTGAACTGCAATAATTGTTCCACAAAGCAGAAATACTTTTTATTTTAAGTGGAAATATTCTCTAGCGGTTTTTGGGGTTGCCTTTTTTTTTTTTTTTTTTCCCAAACAAGAAAGGAAGTTAATCCCTCTCCCAGAACTTGGTTTTCTTTCTCTGGTAATTTCCATGGTCTTCCTTTCTGTTGTTTTCATCTTGAGATAGAAATCAGCTCCTGACATCTCAAAGAATTTCTTCTGCCATGTGCTACACAGACTACAGCAGAGCACCCCCAAAGGACTTTAATGACATCCAGTGGGAAGAGGGTACATGATGCACTAATGCAGCATAATCTCCATAGCTTCAGTGGAATTGCACAAAAGTCGGGGTGTTAAGAACAATATTAAACAGTGGAAAAACTGCCAATATGTAAATGCAAAAACAGCACTGTGAAAAGACTTACTGCGAAAAAGGAATCAGTAAGTCAAAATCTCAAAGCTAGCTAGAGCATCCAGGTCCAGCAAAAGGAACACAAACCCACAAATACCATCACTTCATAATGATCAAAGAACAAAATGGAGCAAGCCACATCTGTATTTCTCCAGTAGCTACACCTCAAGCAGGCATTTCAGCTCTCAGATGTGGAAGCACCACAAACTGGATTAGATTCCTGTAGCTCTATTCAATTGCAAGCACAAGCCAAGTAATTCTCAGGGAGTTTACCACGCCAGACTGGCAAACAGACAGTGCTCCCAGGGATTCTGCTGTTTTAAACAGGAAGAGAGACATGTTGCAAAGGCAACATTCCATACATAAAGAGACCCAAAGCTATGCTGCAGGAAAAACAGAGAAAACAGAACCCTGTCCTTAGGTGCAGTGAAGATTACACATTTTATTCTTTCACAGTTCTAACCTTACCTCTTTGTGTTTCTTTTCTTCATAATCTGTAAAGTTTTTCAACCCTAATTGTTAGATTCTACTACCCACCACAAATTCATAAAACTCATTTAACATGTATTACTCACAAGCACCTTACATTAACTTTTAAATTCCATTTACCTGTAGCTGTCATCTTCTGAATCTGAAGCAGATATATCACTGCTACCATTACTTTCCTCTGTCGCACTAACGGCACCAAGTTCTGCTATGATTTTCTTTACATCTGTATCAAATACTTTCTCATAAAGCAACTCATACAGCAGAGCTAGGGAAGAGGAGGAGAAAGTGGAAGGGCAAAATCAATTACAAGGTACATGAGGTTTTTATACCATCATTACAGATGCATTTCAAATTACTTTGATCAAAACAAGCAAGCATTTTGATGTGTTAACTGAAACAGTGAAGGCCTTAGAAGCAAAACCATCTGCATCTACCATGGCTTAATAGGGATGCATGAAACTCCTAGAAATCAGGTCTCTTTGACAGGCAAATTTGGCCTTAACTTTGTAACTATACACAACAACAGAGATTTCATGAAGTATTAGAATTGTCACAGCGCCCCACCAAACCAGATGAGGACCTCTGGGCATTTCTGCAGTCTAGTAAAGAAAACAATAGTGCATGAGGATAGTTCATCTTTTGCACATGCAACTCCCGTAATTTCTGTGAGCAGTTGCACGTGAAAGGATAATTTTAACGCAAACAATTAGTTTGGTAACATAGTCTGTGATACAAAATTAAAACCAGAATGCTGACCAAAGACAGTGCAACCCATTATAAACTAGTACACCAACATATTCTGTTTACACTAGGCATCCAGACTCAAAGAGGCAGGTGAGTCTCCTCCTCTTGGTATATACTCTGCTTTGTCAAGAATCGGGACATGGTAACAATTCATGGACTTGCCAAGCAGTGCACAGTCATTGACAACTCAAATGGAAAGCTAAGTTACTAAATGATTATAATAAAATTTCATACAGAGCCTTTTCCTGAAGCCTGATGGTGATATATTTTAAGATTTCTGGTAAAAATATGTGCTTTTAACTAACCAACCTAATACTTACACTGGCACAGCGCAGCCTTTTCTGAATACTCAATGGGATAAACAATATCATAGTGGTTTCCATTTGAGAAGCACAGCAATACCTATTAAAAAAAAAAAACCACGGATATTTTAGGTTTTACATTTTTCATATAAGCACAACCTTTTAAATTCAATTTAATGTACCAAACCTGTTATCTCTCAGGATCTCAGAATATCAATAAAACAATCTAAGTGTTTAGCAGGTGTCCTTTAAACCAAAAAGAATCTGACTGAAAGTTAAAGAGAGTAAGATGGAGGTAGCTCTGTGACTTAGCACATCAGTAGTTTTTATTCAGTCTTTCATAATAGCCAGAAATTATGGGTTTTTACCTTATCAGAAAAGCCATTTTCAGTTACATGCGAAGGAGAAGCATTTGGTTCCCGATATATTATGAAATCTTTCCTGAGAACAAAAAACAGCAGTTAAGAATTCACTTTGAAATTAGTATCAATAAAAACTGGAATATTCAAGGAACATACCTAACCACAGAGAACATCTAGTGGAAAAGAATACTGAAGATGATAAGCACAACCATCACTGTCCAAAAAAAAAAAAAAAGAAACACAAACAACCCAGCAAGCTTACTTTTATGAAAGAATATACTAGAATAAGATGTGCTGGCACAACATGTACAGAGCCCATGACAAGTAAAACAAATTTCCAGACGCCACTTTCTGGAGTCATGTCTAGAAAGATGATGGCTCCCCACTCCTGGAGAAATTCATCAGGCTTTGCCATTTGGAAACCCAACAGAAAAAAGGGGAGGTTGGTTTTATGAACAGATGCAGAAAAAGGTGCTAAGTTTCCACCAGGTGAGCAACAGCTTACGCTAAATCTTTTGGGCATGGAGGCCGGCTAACAGAACAGCCCATGTCTGTGCTCAGACATTCTTCTTGCCTCCCCAAACCAAGTTCTCATGCTCAGAAGGGTCCACACAATGTTTCTGCTCCCAAACAGTGGCCCAGCTGGCACAAAGCACACCAAAAGCCCAACGGACCATCAGCAGGCATTGCTGGAGGATCAGATATTGTAACTAACTTCCCAGCATCTCTGAAAATCATGCCCTCCAGATGTCTCAGCTTTTTAATATGCAGCAAGAAGAATCTTCTCCTGCATTTTTAAATGATAATACACTGCAAAAAGGTCATTCAGTGGCTCATTCTCTAGAATAAAGACTCCAAGAATTGTGGAGTCTAATAAAATGGTGTCTTTATTAGACTCAAATTCCTGGATTTCAAGTGGGAAAGAAACCCCTCTTGTCTCTTCAACTGAAAGAATGGAAACAAATTTTGGGGCAAGTTTAGACCAAACCAGCAGATCGTGTGTCATTACAGTTTGCCAAATACTCATCATCAAGAGTAGTTTTTCAAAACAGGTTTAGAAAATGTCTATTGCTGCAATCTAAGTGTGGGTATATCATTACATTTAAGATGATTAAAAATATCATAAATGAAGAGTTGAGCTACTACAGTTAAGCAAGTTTAGAATTTGCATTCCACACTTTTTTTCTTTAGCTTATTATATTAAAAAAGCATTACAAGTTGAACTGGATATAAAGCGATAAATACAGAACAATCCACAACTGATACTGACATGACACACCAGTAGATGTTTTATTTCCTAAAAATTGAGGGACTATCAATCTTTGCTACGTGTTTTTCTGCTATAATCAGCCTCTCATCATGACCTTAAATTTAATTATTGTCTGTCTCTCCTATCCATAATCCTCCCTTTGAATTCTTTGCTCAGCAACCTACCACTGCCTTCAACTTATTCCTGTTTTATTAGTGTTGCAAAATGATTTAAGTATATTCACAAGGGCAGTTTTTGGATTAAAAAACACCACACAAACAAAAAAGCCAAACAAACAACAAGCCACAAACCAAAAACTTTCTACAACTCAGAAACAGCAGTTCTAAGAGGAAAAGCATTTTATAGTTCAGAGACCTACCCGCCTCAGGGAGACAAGGAAAATTTACTAGACAACCAAACTGTACTTGTGACACATCCGAGAGTGAAAATAAAAACAAACCTATTCGTACTGCATTTATATCCTGTGTTTGAAAACCTGAAACTCTCTGTCCTCCACTTGGCACAGAACAGGAAATCCAGACTTCTGCTTTCCTTCGGTCTGCCAGCATGCAGGAAGGGAAAGACTCTTTCCCCCTACCTCCATCAGCATTCCTACTTTCCCAGAGCCTCTAAATTGCCTTTTTAATAGAAGCCAGTCTTCGAGACAAGTATGGCAGTAACAAGTCTCACGCGTTTAACTCTGCAGTGAAATCCTACACACGGTTGCAACACCACAAGCCTCCTTATGCTTCAAATAGAATTTTAAGGGAAAAAAAAAAAATACTGTTATCAACCAGGGTTTGTCTCTGTACTCATTTATCAGCTGTGGCCCTGGATACCAATGTATCATGACTTCAAAACAAACTGCTTTTGTTTTGTAAGAATAGATTTCTCATGGCCAAAAAGACAACAAACAGATCAGCTACATCCAGTTGATTACATCCAGTTTTGATGTAATCAAGCACGCAAGTTTCTTTTAGTAAACTGAGTTATGCCTCTCTATGCCCTGTCCCAATCTAACCATCAGTTCTTCTAAGCCTCTTAAGCCAAACTTCAGTTTAGTCCTCTTGCACCCAGGTACCACATGCAACTCCAAACTGCCCCATTAACCACATAAATTGCAAAGATAGACTTTAATGCCATTTCCCACACTTAGGACTCACGTAAGTACCTAAAAGTAACATTTAGCTAGTTTCTTTCCTTTTATCAGCTGACTCATCAAGAGTCAAAGCGCAAAGGAAGTAATTAATTTCCAGTATGCATTTTGAAATACTGAATTTTTTAAGTGGTTTACAAACAACAGAAAGAAGATGCTGTAAACTGCTCATTCCCTTGCACCGTAATTATAAAGCAGTTAAAAATATTCAGCATACTGTTTCATACTACTTTGTGAAGAAAGACTAATATAGAGAATTACCATTTAATAAAAACACATCAGCAAAACTGATCATCACCAAGAGGTTTATCTATGCACAAATACCAAAATACTTCTTAAGCATAGCTCAAGCTACAGCCCTTGACAATATCATCTCATCTATACTGGTACAGTGGAAAAAGGAAAATCTACACTGAAAAGAGGATAAGCTACAGCAGTACATCAGGTAGTCTTAAACCTGCACATACAACTTCATATCAGGGCAGAAGAACAGCATTCTAGCACACAGCCTACAATACTCATACCACTAAGCATTGGCACAGAGGTAATAAAGAAGTAGGTCCAGCCAGAGCTTAGCATTACAGTTAATATTAAAGCCTTGGTAAGAAATAGGAAGAAAAGCAATTTTAAGAGAGAGATGAAAATTAACAAATACAAACTGCATGACTACTACCCACGAGTTGTGCAGGTGAGATGCATGACATTACTGCAAACCTGTGTTCAGATCCCAGATTGTGTCATTTTCAAAGCTCACTTTTCTGTTTTTATTTAATACTCTGAGAGTTGTAATTTTCAAAGCATATTTGTAATTTTCTGGAAAGTTACAGTTTAACATGCAATTCCATCTTTGCTATTCCAACTGATTCACTAACAACCAACCAATCTCAATATAACACACACAAAGGTTTTCTTACTTGTACATAAGAGAAAGGGCACTTATTTCTACTTGTCCAACCCATTCCTGTATTAAAAAAAAAAAAAAAAAAAAAAAAAAAAAACAGAAAATTAAGTTCAAGTAAACACACCATTATTATACTTCCTCACGTACAGATCAAGAGAAGCAAGAAATCACTGTTGAAAATAAACACATTAACACTTAGTCTGGAGTTCAGCTGAGACACTTCATTTGTATATGAAGGTTATTTAAAAAAAGAAAACAAAATAATATCTATTCCAGTAGGGTGACTAATTGATACAAGCTAGAGGGATTTTCTTCTCCCAAACTAGAAATGCATCAGTATGAAAACAAAGAACTAAAAACAATCATATAAATTAAGATCTATTATTAAAGAGTATGATTTTGAGAGGTGATACAGTGTTCTTGTTTTGGGCTTTTTTTTGTTTTGTTAAACTTAAGCAACCAGCGATCTAGCTTTTCACAAGTGATTTTTGAAAGATGCGTCAGATTTACCAAATGCTTTTAGAAATATTACTCTCTACTGTCAAAGCTGTCTGGTTTTGTGGGCCTTTATAACTAGAGATGAACTGGAAAAAGAACCTTGAGTCTTAACTCTCATGCCTAACACACAGATAACTTCCACACAAATATCTTGATAGGGTCTTCTGAAGTTCTCCGACCACTTCCAAACAGACAAAATAAACTTGTGATACTTGCATTTCTCATAAAAGCAGCTTTATTATCAATACCTGAAGAAAGAGCAAAAATCTGCCCTTTAAAGCTGTTGACCAGTGAAATGCCAGTAACACCATAACCCAGACTCAAATCATAGACTAGTAAAAGTTGTTGCTTCCATTACCAGCCTAACCATTGTACTGTGCTCTAGTATGATGTGACTAGATCTTTCTTGGTATCTTGTTGTTTGCATTTTGCTGGTGGGTTTTTTTTACCTTTTTTATTTTCATAAATTCTTACTAAATTAAAAACAACCTGAATTAATATGGGGGCAGAAATTTGTAGCAGTCAGATTTTTTTTTAATTATTTTTTTTAATTCCCATGACAATTTTAAAACCTAGAATAACAATATTAATTTCTCTGATCATGTAAAAAAAATTTATTATTCTCAAAAAAAAAATTTTAAACAATAGATGTATGAAAAAGACCTTTTCTATACAGACAGTGCAGTGCTGTAAACCATTTACATTGGAGTAGGTCAGTACAGCATACATTCTACTGGAAAATGGCATGATTTGCCATTCAGTAGAGCACACAATCTCAGGATTTGTCTAACAAAGCTTTACAATATGAAATCCTAGAATGAACAAAGCAAGACAGAAGGAAAATAGTCTAACATCCACTTTTTTCCCCCTCCTTCCACCATTCATTTCAGAAACTGAAAGAGCCATCTGGTAAGCCATTCTATCTAGAGATGCTGTATGCATGGTGGGGAAAACAAGAAAAAATCATGCTTTAATTTCTAGGAAGGGAAAATTTAATAAAATTTGTGTGCAAACACTTAGGAAAAATTAACAGACTTTGCAATGCTGCACTAGATAGTCCCCTCCTCCTCCTCCCCTTACACAAATTAACTCCCTAATAAAAACACTAAGAATAAATTCCAAGAGGGGAAGTAATGCTAATTTTGCTTCTATACCGTATCTTCATAAGAGTATGTGGCCACTATTCACAATATCCCTTGTATCAGTAACTGTCCCTTCATCATCTAAACTATTCAAGGCCATCTTCAAGAAAAAGCTAGCCACACTACATTTGTTGGCATTTTCAGAGCCTAGAAACATTTGGATGCATTCCTTAAAAGGAATGACAGGTTTAAATCAAGACATACAAAAAACTCCCCAAATCATTTTACAATAGACTACACATATAAAAGTCTATATTCACATAATTCAAACACCTTTTAAGCTCAAAAACATTTCTGAGAAAAAAAAAATCCAATTACTCATCAACTTCAACAAAAGTACTGTTCTCTATTATAAATGAAGTTTAACATACCTGTGGGTTTTCCAGACATTTCAAATACTCTTCAAATGGCCCCTCTATGAACTGTATTAAAAAAATAGAAATATTATTAACATAGCATATGGAAACCCCAATCTATAACCCACTATACCGATAGGAACATACCACTGGAAATTTAATGCTACTCAAATTGCTTACAATCCAAGTATGAAGTGATGTAGAGATGAGGGAACAAATGGTAAAATGTATAGGTCTGCAATACAGAAAACAACCATATAAACAGCTTTTGCTGTCTTCACACAGTCCAAAACAAAATAAACAAAATACCCCCAAAAAGAAATCTAGCAGCCAAAAGGGAAATCATAAAGAAAGCAAAGATGCTCTCAGGTGAATGTTTATGAGCAATTCACCCCAGCCGGGCACAGCGTCACAGGAGAGAGCATGTGGGGGCTTATTCGAGCATCTTATTAAAAGAATTAGGCAGCAAGGAACAATCAGAAATGAGAGTCAAATTTGTCTAGTACCCAAAAAGCAATAAGATAGAGTATAGGCAAATCACAAAGCACTTTTTCCTCTTTTCTGTATCACTTCCAACAAAGTGCTTTCACTTTCAGTGAAAGGATGCAAATGATCACTACACTGTAAGTGCCAGGCTCAAAAAAGTAATCCTTCAGCTGCATTCCTTACCATGTATGAAGAGGCCAAATTCACACTGGTCAAGACCAGAGAAAGATGCTGCAGTAATTGAGACACATTAACTTCAACTCGTTTCAGTCATGCAGGCCAACAGTCTAAATGCTATTTAGACACAATCTGCTTATTTAGTTGGTTAAAATAAAGATCCAGAGAGGTCCAAAGAAAGAAGTAATTCCCATTGTGACTTAAGCTACAAGCTGGATGGCCTCTTTACCCAGAGTGATCAAGAAACAAGGTAATAAAGAAAACTAAGTGGAATAGCAAGATTAGGAGCTCTGCTTTAGCCATTTTGAACCTGGCTGGACAGTATCATTCATGAAAAGAATCAAAAGGGCTGGCCAAAATTTGTAATTTAGACAGAAACAGTAAGGTATGAAGTTAAAAGGTAGATCAGTAAAACACGGTCACAAACAGCAGCTGTTTTGTACATCAAAATTAAATGACCTAAAGATAATACACAGAGGAAGAATGAAAGGACACCAGAAAGTTCTCCCAGTAAACTGAAGAGTTAAAAAAAAGAGAATGAATATAAGACAGCAGCAATCAAAGGTAACACTTCAGGAAAGGAAGAGGATGAAAATGAAGATGGTGGTGACACCATCAGCTGAAACTTTGGTTACAGCAGTATCAATGGAACATGACAGACAGAAATCCAAGCTGAAGTGGTTACGATAGAGAGAAGAGGAACTTCAATGATTATGACCAGTACATGTCAATAGAGCATATAACTACTCAAAAGGCAGACAAGTGAATAGTTGAACCAAGACACTAGGGAAAGAGGCATTTGTTTTTTGTGTTGTTTTGGGATTTTTCTTTTTAAAGAGATTCAAGTTAACAATTCTATATTCCAGATAGAAACCACAAAGTATAGTAAGAGATATGGGAAGAGATCAGCAGAGCTGAAGTGAGGTAGCTGAGGGAGTAGGAACACTAGGCAATGAGGACAGATATGAAACACCTATTCTGAAAAATGACAAGAGGCTTTTCAAAAGAGGTACTTTTCACAAGGAGAGCAAAGATCAATAGCAGGTGGTCATATCACGTGGATTCAGTCTGAAGGAAAAAAAAAAACCCAGACCAATGAGACTGTGAGTTTGGAGAGAGACCAAGACAGTAAACCAGCTAGGGTTGACCAAGCAGCTACCCAACTGAGAAGATACCAGAACTAGGGAGGGGAAACAACACACATTTATAGTCAAGAAAGGGTCATGGTATTTCCAAAAACTATACCATGCAACAACAGAAATAGAGAAGCAGATATTGGAGTGAGTGGTGTGATTCTGGAAAGGGACTAAAAAGTCAGCAGTGAAAAAAAAGAAAATAAAGCAAAATAAAAATAGAAGAGAGATCTAAGAGTTGATAAGTCCTCAGATGGACTGGAAACACACAGTCCTGGCAAACGGAAACAGTCAAATCAGAGCTGCACTCTCCCAGAGAGATTCACTGTATTTTATGTCATTTATTCTTGACAACTTCCACATTAAGCGATCAGTCACATTTGAGCATGGGGCACTTTGTCAGAAATTACAGCAAATAAACAAACATTTATTCCTGCTTTCCTTCACTTCCGTGTGCCAACGTGCAACTAAAACAGCCTCTTTATTTTGGCTCCAGGTGAATTCAGAACAGAAAGTGAGCTCATGCATACTCTTGTTTTGACTCTCTTAGGAATCAGGGAAGTGTTATATACACTAAAGCACATACAAACACAATCAGGAGCACCATTATTTACTATTGTTCTTTTAAAAGGAGGAAAAAAAAGGATTTTATAATGTTAACACTGACAGCATTGGCCAAATATAAATTGATATCAAAATATTTTATGTCCATGGTTGTTAAAAACAAACAAAACACCACAGTGGCAATGTATAATAAATTGTAGACCCTGAAACTAATTTCTGTTATCTCATCAGTCAAATCCTTTATATATTGTCAAAGCAATTAAATACCATAGTAAGAATAGTTTATGACGTTCATTAAAATAGGCATTATAATAAAACAACATCCAGATTTTGGTAGCTTCACTACAGACTATTATAAAGTTTAAGAAAGTTTGATTTGTTTTTTAACAAGCATTAAAAACTATTCCCACCCCGCATCCCCGCAGTCCAAGAAGTATGCAGGTCTTCCTCCAAGCTTATGAAAATGAGTTACTACCACACAAGTGCCAATTAAATTAAAAAGCAGTCACTTTAAAAGGCATCAAGTATAAAGCTATGATGCATACTGAATAAACCTTAGAAAAGTCAAAGGAATAAAGTAACATTTTTAAATGTTCACAAACAAAAATACTTACTGCTTCAAATTTCTCCCTATTTTTCCGAAGATAGTCTACACAAGCCATCCTAACATCAATATGCCGAGACTGAGAGTTTAACACCTATAAAGGGAGAAAGAGAAGAAAGTGAGACTGGTTCTTAGGAGTTTTGATGATGGGCCACAAATAATAAATGACTGTTTTCTAAATACAGGCTTGAAAATACTCTGGTTTTATTTTTAAGGCTATTTAAAATGCATATTCATTTGATAAAAATATTTTTATGCAGGTGAAACCCCAATTACTTGATCAAAAATTAAATAACTGCTTACTAAATTCAAGCGGTTGATTTTATGAGGATTTACTGATCTAAATGAATAGTATTTGTTGCCATTCTTTAACCAACTCTTTAGTGAAGGACTGCTATTAACTGAAGAAATTACCACAGAAGTGGATGATGAAATCAACTACCAACATGCACACACGTTCAAATGAAATCCATCCAAGTTTAAGAGAGTGCAGGTTTACTTTCTCTCCACTTCAGGAGGTGTAAGTCTGTTTCCCATATATTGATTTGGAAGCCAGGAATTCAATTCCCAATAACACCTGCATTCCACCTCCTGTTCAAACCCCAACTGAAAAAATATTACTTTCATCACAGGATCAGAGTTATCTCTAACCTGACTTTGTCTGTATCCTCACTACAACATAGGGAAGCTCCAGTCACTTTAAGTTGCAGCCTCTTGCAATTCTCACACACTACTCTCAATTTAAAACACTTATAAATTCAGATCAGTTTTTCCTGCATAAAGAAATAAAACTGGATAAACACATACTAACTCTCAAGACTTCAATAAAGTAAGAATGAGATGTTAAAATTTTAATTAATAGTTGGAAAAAAAAAGTTCTATATACCCTGGAGTGTGAGAGAAACCCTCTATATATTAAAAACATCTGAATATCAAGGTATACTCACCAATTACTCCGTTGAAATTTAAAAATAAATAAATAAATAAATAAAACCACACTGCATATCAATAGAGGTCAATAGCGTTTGCTTGTCTGAACTTATACAGTGAGGAAAGTAAAAACAGAAAGTAAACTGTGTATAATTAGCACAGGAATCTGGGCTCCCACTATCAGAAGCACCAGAGCTCCCACTACTGTTTGTTTGTATTTAAGACAGGATGACGCTGTCACTTTTTTCCTTTAACAGTAACACCGAAATGGGGGAGGGGAATTCAACAGGAAGAACTGAAATAAATTACTCACTTTCTCTACTTTTATAGTAAACTAATTAACAAAACTAAGAACAAGGTTTTTCAGCTCTTTCCGCTAAATTCCGTTTCCTAAATGGTCTCACACAAAGCAGTTGTACCCAAATGTTGAAATCTTACACTGAAAAAAAAAGCTCCGAGGCGGCAGTGGAAGGTCAAAACAGGTAACAATTTCTTGATGACAGAAGAAGGCTGTACACACAGAACTTTCCTCTCTCACCCCGCAAGACATATGTTATGTTTTTCCCTTGGCACACGATTGTGCAGCCTTAACCTATACTTGTCTGCATTTTAACAGTAATTATCACCCACTACCGAGATCCACTTCTCAAGCTTTCACGCGAAGCAGCTTTGTTTATGTAAGTAGTTACCTGCTCAGCCACGGCCCTGAAAAGACACGATCCATCCTTGGCAACTCTCTTTCTGTACAAGCCCTGAGATCTCAAGTAGCAGTCCATAGAGGCGTCCCCAGGGGCGTCCATGCTGCCGCCTTGATGACCCTGCTCCGCGCCTCCCTCGGCTTTGCCCGCCGCCTCCATGTTTACCGCTTCACGCTGGGGAGAGCCGCTGCACCTCTTCTAGCCCCACATGGCCAGGTAAAGGCGCTGAGCAGCTCTAGGGCCGGGTAAAGGACACGGCGGCAGGCGGGGGAGGCGAGAGCTGGCCCCCCGGCACTCGAGGTAGCGGCGGCAGCACCAGCAGCAGGAAAAGCAGCCGGTCTTACGTTATCAACTTGCATGTGGGAACCCCGGTGGCAGTTACCTCATGCTCTCATAAAACCTATGCAAAACCAGGAGGAAAGTAGCTATGAAATAGTAAGCAGATTTTAGGT
>JAAGNO010023226.1:139635-158846 GCA_033439905.1 Ceryle rudis | reverse complement strand
CTGTAGCTTTGCATGGGGTTGTTGCGGCCCAAGTGCAGGACCCAGCACTTGACCTTGTTGAAACTCATCCCATTAACGCTGGCCCAGTGATCCAGATCCATGCGGTTCTGTTTTCAGCTGCTTTTTCACAGCTTTGATCTTATCCATCATCAGCCTCCTCTTATAGTCTGTCCCTGAGGTAAACCTTTCTCTACTATCTCTCTCCTCCATGTTTTTATCCAGAGCTGAACATGGAAAGGAAATACTACCCTTATTGCCTTTTTTTTTTTTTTTAATCAAGGAAGTCTGACGTACCAGGTTCTAACATAAGATCAGTGTTGAATTGAGAACTCTGTGGTTTTGCAAGCTTCAGTCTTTTATTTCCCTTCCCTCTTTTTTTTTCTTTTTTAGTACTTTATTTGATACAAGCAAATTCTATCCCACTCCTATAAAATACAAATAGTCCTCTGCGATGTAGTGCCCTCAACTAGTAAAATAGCATGTAAACACACGTCTTAATATATTTTTGTTGTTGAAGTTTGTATTATTAACAACTTTTAAATGACAAAGATCTGGTTGTAGGCGTAATGACTGCTATTGTTTCTTCTTTCTTCTTCTTATAATATAGGCAGGCAGTTAGTTACCAAGGAAGAGCCCTATAGTCAGAGTCGGGACAAGATGGATTTTACAGCATGCAGACTGGCTGTTTCTATAAGCAAAGAAGTCCTGGGTGGTGTGGGTTTTCTTTTTTTTTTTGTTGTTGTGTGTTGTTTTGTTTGGTTTTTTTTTCCTTTTAGGAAATAGAATTTTGGTCATTGAAATGTTTTAAGTTAAAGCATGTCCTGGATAGAGCATGTCTGCAAAATTTATTCTGTGTGTCACCATAGAGCATGCCTCTTGCATTTGTCCAGATGATTTGGTGTCTGCAAATGGAGGTGTTCCTTACCTGTGCAATGCATTTTCATGCAGGATTGCTAGCACATGAGAACTAATCTCTATTGTAGTGTAATTATAGCACTGTATGTTTGGACTTTTACCAACCTGTTAGGGGTATTGTGAATTTCCATAAATTCCATACATTACAATAAATCAGTCACCACAGACTAAATGTCTTTTGGGAGTACAAGAGTAAATCTTCCTAATAAGCAACTATTTTGGTTATTAAACAATCAGAAGATGCAGCACGTGAAATTGAGTGTGTGGGAACTTTACTTTTACCACTGACAGTTGTTTGAACCTTGGAGAATGAACGGTTTGGTGGCGCTTATTAAATAAACCGTTAATTGAGAGAATACAGGCTAATTTCTCATAGGAGTCTAGAGGTATATTTCCAGTAATGCGGCATAAACCACTATATACCACTGATCTTATCAGTGAAGTCAGACCAAGTGGTTCAGCAGAGGATTCGATCCTGATTTGCTTGCCTAATTAACAGCCTGAGCAGGGAGTGAGAAGGAAAGGGTAAGATGTCTTTCATGTGCAGTTTAAACGTGGATGGAGAACCATGTTTCCTGTGACATGCTGTGCAGTTTTAGTGTGTCACTAAAGAAGATTATTATCTCTGCAGACAAACTGGAGGAAAGAGTATGAAATGGCTCAACTATAATTTAATTGTGCAACCTTTCAACATTTCATTAACACACTTTGTTTAAAGTTACGTTGTCTTTAGAAACACTGGGTTAAATTGGCTGCTTAGATTAAGAGTCTTTTGAGTCTATAAAGCACAACAATTTTACTTATGGTCAGCAGCTTTAGCAATCACCATAAAATACACCAATTGTTTTAATTTCAACAGACTAAGTTGTCAGTTGATAAGTAGTCAATAGTAAGAAGAAATTGCATTTTAATGTCCCTTATATTCAGTTCATAGTATTTTTGTAGTTGATTACGAGTTACAAAATTGAATTTTAGAATCACAAAGCATCTATGAGCTGTATTGAACTGCTCTGAGCAATTCCTACTGAGCTTTCTAAAGTAGCAGCTACAGACCATGAGAAATTGTTTTATATGTTGATGTTACCACTCCCGAATTCAAACCTGTAATGTACATGAGAGATTACCATAAATTACTGTACTTCTGTTTTGAGACTTCATTTAGGTAATACATCAACAAGGTCAGTGCTATTAGCAATTGATTCAGGTTGAATTTTTTTTTTTAACTTGGCAGGTTTGGGTTGGTTTTTTTTTTTGTAGTAAGCGTGGGAGCTTCAGGGTTTTTTGGTTTTATGGAGTTTTTAAAATAAAGTGGTAGAAATGAACTAAGACTTAGGCATTTAACTCCAGATAAGAGAAATAACTGTTCAACTGTTTAGTCCATCTGGTGAAACCAGGGAAAGATGCCTTTGGTTTTGATGGGGGTTTTTTTGTGTTTTTGTTTGTTTGTTTGCTTTGTTCCTTGTGGGTTTGTATTGTGTTTTTTTTTTGTGTGTGTGTGTTTTTGTTTTGTTTGTTACTTGTTTTTGTTTTGTTGGCTTTGTTATTGCTGTCTTCTTTATGGAAGGCAAATACGGTCTACCTGTAAAGATGTTACGGAGAGAGACAGGCTTTGTCCAGTGCCATCTCTATCTTAGAATTTGGAATGGAACCAAACCCAGGAATGATTTGAAGTTTATTTCATGAGCAAACTAAGAATAAATTGGGACTGAGTAACATTACATTGGGTGATGTAAAATGAAAAATTCAAAAGCATTTTTAAAATTTCTCTTAGCACATTTCTAAAGAAGTAATTTTATAACAAATTGATGAATTCTGACAAACTTTGCAGATTTTTTTTTATCAGTACCAAGCAACATTACTTAGTGATGAAACTATGCAGCTAAAAGATTGCCCAGCTTAGACTCCCAGCCCTATTTTGTGATAGCACACAATACAGCTTTAAAAGGAATTTCCTAGGTATTAATAGATGTGTTTTATTCTTAGTACAAAATGTATTTACTGTCTTTATATGTAGGTACACGAGTTATTACCACATCTAACGTGTGGTAACCCATGTGCGGTAATCTAATGGAAGTGTAGCAAGCTGCAGCTTGTAAATCACCATCACAACAACTATCTGCAAGTAAACATTCTTAAGCTTCTCAGGAACTAACTAGGTGAAGTCAGTCATAGAGGACTTCAGAAGTGGAGACATTATAATCCTAAAAATTATTTTTAAATGACTTGGCTATTGCTGTGAAATTGTTGATAATTAAAGTTAAAAAAAAAAAAGCTAGTGCTTCTGTATGTGGTACCATTTATTTTTGCTGTGCAACTGAATCATTAATTTTTGCTGTGCAACTGAATTGTTGAGGTTGGGTTTTGTTTCATTTTTTTGAAGTCTATTTTTTCATTTTGAAATATTTGCCTTGAAATAATGAAGAAGTGAAAACAGTTTGTTTTCATAAGAGACACAGTGCACTTTAATACAGTTTTGCTGTCTTATTAAAGATGCAGTCCTGATCCCACTGATTTGAGTTACAGATTTTCCGCCTTTGAACTTAGTGAAAATAGGATGAAGTTAGACTGTTGTTTAGCAAAGACTGGTGTAAGTTGTACATATAGTAGTTGCTGTGCTGTTTAGCTTCTTTAGCATTTTAAAGCAATAAATGCATGAAATACTGTAATACTTCTGCAGATTTTACGTGGGTTAAGAAAAGGAGATGCAGTGTTTGCTTTACCACCTTTGCTTTACTCACCTTTAAAGCTCACTTATAATCCCAGTGTACAAACTTTTAAATTTTACAAGACTTTTGTGCTCCTCTCGTAAGGAGAGGCTCTTTTTATTCAACTTGTATATGTAAAACCCATGCAGAAGTTACCAATAAATATCACAGGGTAAAAATAATAAGGGAAATCTAATCCATGCTTGTTGATTTTAGTGTTTGACTATGGTCCACTTTAATGAATAAATAAATAAAAAAACTATTGTTGTCTGACAGGTAAGAGTGTTTACTGTGCTTGGGGAAATCATATTGAATCTACTACTTGTAAGGGCTTTAGTTCAGTAATAAAATATCATGTTCAGGAAAAGTTTTTGATTCTTCTCGTGTAAGGTTATGTGGAATCCCAGGTGGACAGGAATGAAAGTGATGCTCTTGTTCCCTTTCAGAGGTTACCCAGTCTGTCATTCATTGCGTTTATGCAAATACAATGCTAGTTTGAATTGACGTGACTAAACCGAGCTTCCTTGAGAGAGCAAAAATCTCTGGTTCTAGCTTCAGTTGGGTTAGTATGCAAATCTGTGAACCTGTCATTAGAGGCTGATCAACCACCTACCATCTTTCTCATGATTTTCAACCACCTCTCCACCTTTCTTCTAATTCTACCAGAGCAGCACTGTGTTGTTGAGTGCTTTTAACTCTTCACAGTTTTTCAGTGGTGCTCACCAGGAGCTCCATTTTCATTTTACTAGGTAGATACTGACTTGGAAAGGTTGAGCATCTTGCCAAAGCACTGATAATTGGCATATTCAAAACCAGTTAGAGCTAGACTTGTGTTCCTTCTCCCTGGCTTAATAACTTACTTGGCCAAAGGTATAGCTTAGTAATACTTGGCTGAGCTTTTACACATGCATGGAATTACTCCCTAGTACAGTTGTAGTTGGTTTTAGTTACTACGATGGAATCATCAGTGGTGTCTTGTCTTCTTCAAATGAATATCCAGCATGTTGCATCTTAATGTTTTTCTGCTTTTTATGAGTCAAACAATTAGTTACAACAGACACAAATGTGCAAAGTGTTAGTTGCTTTCCATGAATGAAATAAAAGTGAAATAATATTAAATGCTGTTTCTGGGGGAAGGAAAGTAAGATTCAGATGCTGCTTAAGTAAAAAGGAAATAGTGGTGACAGTGTTATCTTGGCATTTTGGATGTCTGTTCTTGAGAATCTCCAATTGCATTTCACGGTGAGGAGAGAAATGCTTAAATGAACAGACTTCGATCCTCATTCATCTTTGCCTGTGGTTGAAACTGCATAAATACTACTTAATTTTAAAAAAAAAAATCTTCAGTGGTAGGCTTAAAAATCAGTTCATGTGGATGAAGCTGATGTCTGCCATTGCTGTCTTAACTTTAAAAAAGCTGTATCTTTTTTATTTGTTGATGTTTCAGTGGTTTCTGTTTATTTGAAGGTATTTGCTTGAAAGCTCTCATCCATCTTAAAATCTGGTGAAATATAATGTGGAAATCTTTGTGTATAAATTATAGCTGCAGTTGGCATTATGTAACACAGTAATGTCACTAGTATTTATACTTGACAGGAGATGTAATTTAGATGCTTCTCTGCTTTTTTGAATAGCTTGTAGGTGTTACCTGTTCAGTTAATTCACTATATTAAATGCCATTGGTTTTACCTTAATGTACCTTTAATAAATTTACAAACCCATTTGAGCAACAACAAAGCAAAAAAAAAAAAGCATCAGAAATGTAATGTTAGTGGGAATTGAAATATTAGTATCAGTGATACAGGGTTAATTGAATGTCAGTAAAAAATACCATCCAGAGGATGAAAATGCTAACTCCTTTATTTGTGACTTGTACATTGAGTGTAATTTCAAGGTGTTTTAAAATGTTGGGGAAAATGCATCCTAAAAATGCAGTTTATAACTTAACTGTTGGTGTTACATTTGAAGAGAAAATCTAAAGCGCTTTCTTGAATAATAATGAAACAAGGCGCAGAAATTAATCTCTGTAAAAAGTCCCTAAGGGAAAAAAAGGCAGATGACTTTGTGAAGAACATTGTGGTGTGCAAGAAGGCAACACACTTCTCATCTTTCTGTTGCTGAGTAGTCTTTATTTACTTATGTGGTGTAAGTTTTGCTACTCCTTTTCCTTACTTTCTTGCGCAAAGGATGTCTGAATATGCCTGCCCTTTTCCACAGAATGGGCATATAAGTTGAGTGCTGTTGTTGCCAGTCTAGCTGGATTCTGATTGTGTGTCAGTATGTAACTGATATTTTCAAAGTTTCTCTGTTGAAGCAACAGTTAAACAGAAAAGGAAGAAATTATTTTCCTTCCGTGCTGCCAGAAAGAGTTCTCTTACTGATAGCTCTAAAGCTTTGTCTGTTCTGTGGCTTGATTTTGAAGCCTCCTATGTTGAACTGAATTTTTTTCCATGTTCTCTTGAACCAAAGGAAAAGGAAATGAAGGAAAGTTGGAAATGAATGTTATGGTTTGATTCATCAAAACTGGGACTGAGGACGGGATTTATTTTGGAAAACTGAGATGTAGAAGACTTGCCCATTCTCTGTTCTGAACATGGAACTTGTTTACATATTGGATTTCTCAAGTTTGGTTGGGTATTGAATGGAGCAGCTTCTGGAGTCCCATTACGTATGAGCCATGTAACCTTTTGTGCCAGAAATGCCAGAAGTATAGAAATTAAGTGATACTGGTAGGTATCTTGTATATATACGCACATGCTGTTCACTAACCTTCGATCGTATGCTCATTCATAAAAATAATCAAGATCCAAGAAAGTAAATATTAAGTCATGTTATATCATAATTCTCAGAACATGAATATTAGAAGGTAGATGTCTGTGTTGCTGTTTTAAAAATGTAAGTTTTCCATTTCCAGAACTTGTCACATGTGACTGTATTGTGTTTATCATTATTTATGACTACCATGCCATAAATCATCAAGCCGATCCGAGTAGGGCCCTTGAAGTGTTAAGTCATTCCAGTCCTGCTCTTAATGAGCAACCATTGACATTTCAGTAAGCACCATCATAGTGGATGCTAAATGTGCTGTCTCTGTTGTTATCAGATCGAGTCAAGTTAAATTCTCATGTTTAAAAGAAATTACTCAAGGTCAAAACCAGGAATGATACAAGAAAAATGTGTGTTGCCTGCTCCTCCTCCACATGTGCTTTTGTTTCTAGGTAACTAAAGGACATTTAATTTTTCTAGCGTGGACCTTTTCTTAAGAAGTAAACAAGCAAAAACTGTGAGCAAGTGTTTGGTATCTTTTATTTCATTGTAACAATAGCCATCAATGCGCAAAGTATTTACAAGATGAGCTAGTACCTGAGGACAATGACCAGGAACACAGCTCTGTCAGCCGGCCAGAGATCTCTAGCACCTTTATTAAAGCCTAAAAGTTTTGAACCATTTCTGCATAACTAACATGGCATTAATATGTTACAAAGACAAAGCAATAGTCTATGAAGTGTAAACAATTCTAGCACAATATGAGGGTGGACTTCACACCAGAATGTGAGAAGCAGCAGTAAATCAAAGCCACGACTCTTTGTATTTTAGTAATGTTTTTACTTTATTGATTGGAAATGCAGTGTAAATAAGAGTCACACATTTTAGGTTAGCAGATCTTTTTCTTTGCTCATCATCTTGCTGATCAATGGTCCGATTTAGAAATAATAAAATAGGTCTCTGACATCTGTTTGAAATAGATTGCTTAAATAGTGTGTGTTCAGCTTTTTTGTTTTGCTTTGCCTTTTTAATAGTGGGGATTACCGCACACCTAAGGGATAAATGTGGAGCTGTAGATTAAATCACAAATGCAATGTAAATGCATCAAAACATTCTGCAAGCATAAGCACCATATCAGTTAAAAATATTGCATTAAAAGAATATTAAGGGTCTGGCTTATACTCCTAAATAAAGCTATTGAGAGGCCAGTCTTATATGAGAGCATGGTTATGGTACTGGCATACCCCGAGCAGTTGTCTTTCTTTCCAAATAAAACCGAATATTAAATTAGCTAGATTTTTTTTTTATTATTTTCAACTGCATTCTATGTCTGCACTTTTCTGCATGTGAAAATGAAAAGAGAATACGTTTATGGAGCGGTTTAAAATCAAGACTGAATGCTTAGGACACATTATCTATGTCTAAAAATCAACCCAAAGTGTCTACATCCTCAAAAGCAAAAACCTCAACCAAGTAGCACTCTGCTGTTGCATGTAACAGTACGTGAGATATCTACTGTAGTCCTTTCTCCTAAGAGATTGTAAGGTAGTTTGAAAAAGCAAGGGAAATAACAGATTATATTGAAGGAGTGAAAATTACGGAATGCAGTCGAGGGAAAATACTCTTATAAGTGTATTACCGTTTGGTGTCTGTCCACAGAGACTACTACCTGTTTCTTTTAATGTGATAGTATGGTACCAGGGAAAAGCTGAGGAGGGTTCAAGGCTTCAGGTTGGGCTCAGTTTTGGGGCCAGTCTTGTTTAATATTTTTATCAATGGTCTGGATGAGGGCAGTACCCTCAGTATGTTTTTGGATGACACCAGATTTAGCGGGAATGTTGATCTGCTCAAGGGTAGGAAGACTTTACAGAAGGATCTGGAGAGGTTGGATCAATGGATTGAGGTCAACTGTATGAGATTTAACAGGGCCAAGTGCCAGGTCCTGCGTTTTGGTCACAACAACCCCCTGCAATGCTACAGGCTTGGGGAGGAGTGGCTGGAAAGCTGCCTGGTAGAAAAGGACTTGGGGGTGCTGGTGGACAGCCCTCTGAACGTGAGCCGGCAGCGTGTCCAGGTGGCCAAGAAGGCCACCAGCATCCTAGCCTGTATCAGAAATAGTGTGTCCAGAAGGAGTAGGGAAGTGATCATGCCCCTGTACTCAGCACTGGTGAGGCTGCAGCTTGAGTACTGTGTTCAGTTTTGGATACCACAGGGTAAAAAAGACTGAGGTGCTGGAGCGAGTTCAGAGAAGGGCATTGGTGAGGGCTCTGGAGAGCATGTCTTATGAGGAGCACCTGAGGGAACTGGGATTATTAAGTCTAGAGAAGAGAAGGCTGGGGGGAGGCCTCATTGCTCTCTACAACTACCTGAAAGGAAGTTGTAGTGAGGTGGGTGTTGGTCTCTTCTCTGAAGTAACTAGCAATAGGATGAGAGGTAACGGGCTTAAGTTGTGCGGGGGAGGTTTAGGTTGGACGTTAGGAAAAATTTCTATACTAAGAGTGGTGAGGCACTGGAACAGGCTGCCCAGGGAGGTGGTGGAGTCACCATCCCTGGAGGCGTTCAAACAACGTGTGGCATTTCAGGACATGCTTTAGTGGTAGATGGTTGGTCTTGATCTTAGAGGTCTTTTCCAACCTTAATGAGTCTGTGATTCAGGGAAGAAGTGAAGAGAAAGGTAAGGAGAGAAATAAGTTGGAAGGGATGGAAACCGGCTGCATTTGTAGGCCTGTACAAAACTAAATATGCTCAATGGTGTGGAAGAGGGGAGGGAAGGTGGAGCAGGAGAATGAAGCTGCGTGACTGGAACAGTAGAAGCAGCACGGGGCGTTTGCTGCCATGTTCCAAATAGGCTGCAGCTTGCAGATCCATGCAGCCTTCTTCCTGCTGTCACTTGCTTTTGGCAGATAAGCATAATTCCAAATTTGCCTTGACTGATGTAATCAAACACTGAATTTCTTGTTTAAATCTTTCTAGTGACATGTACATGCTCTTCCACTGGCTGTGATGAGCTTGTGTTGAGTACAGCACGCTCCTCTATAATTAACTTCTTGTATATTTTCTGTTTATGTGAAATCTCATGGGACAGTTCCTGGCAACAGAGTCAAGAGAAGCATACACTTGACAGCTTCTCTGGAACTAACATTGAATTGTGATATCCATTGATAAATAAACGGTGAACTGCTCCAGCTTGAAGTTGTACTTGGCTTTGTTCTCTTCTTTAGATGGTTTTGTCTTGGATTTGTCACTAATTCCTGTAGTTCTTGAACATTTTTTGTTTGTTCTGAGAACTGCTAGGTAACTTGAGTATATGAGTGGAGACGTTCAGGTGTTTTTGTTTCATACACTGAAACATCATCAGTGTATGTGTACATCTGTTAAGTATTTTGTAAAAAAACCTCTTAATAACTTCAGGCCTAGGTGGTGGTTAAGAAGTTATTTCCAGTTTTCCAGCAGAAAGGAAAACAATCTCCTTGGGCTGAAAAGAAAGGGTGCTGATGGCTCACCCATGTCCTCTGTGCTTCAGGTTATCTTCTGTAGAACAAGGCTTGAGGTTTCCCAGAGTCACTTTATTGTGTTCTGTTGGAGTGAAGACTGTAAAGGTGTATTGGACACCTTATCCATCCTAACCTTGACCGCTGAGATTGCTGTGATTTCGAAGGGAAAAAACTGTTTTGGTGTCTGCAGGGATTTTGTTTGTTTTAAATGGGCTGTGACCTGCTCCACAGATTTCACGTGAAGAGTGTGAGGGAGCTGGAGGACAGCAAATCTGTTACCAGCTTTCTGCAGTATTATTTGGAATGTGAGCTCATGACTAAGTGGTCGTAGTCCACTGAAAAAAATGTATTAATGGGAATCTTATGAATGACAAAAGTTTGAAATAGATAAGAAGTGAAAATGAGGGATTTTTCAAACAGAACCATGCTCCAGTGGAGTCTGTTTATCTACCATAAACTGATACCCAGAAAACAACTTAAATACTCATTTCCTACACTGACAATGAGTGAGATCAATTCAAGGCTGTCATGCCCTGTATTTGCAGACAGCTCATTGCAATTAAGAAATAAACCTCAAAGTTGTTCTCTTGATTTTTCTCTTGTGCCTTGCCTGGGGGTCAGAAATGTGTTCTTGATGCCTGCTGTCTACAGGCACTAGAAGACTTAAATAGCACTGCACCTATTAACAGAAGTTGTTTGTTTGCATTTGTGCAAAATTCCCCTCCAGAGGTGATTTAGGGTTCTGGCGCAACAGGGCTGTGGGATTACAAGACTGTTAATAGATGAGAAGACAACTATATGTACCATGAAGATGATTATGACCACTGGAATCTCATATCAAAATTGCTTAAGGACATAATTGTAGAGCATGGAAACTTTTAAAAAGTTATTTCCTTCAACTTAACAAAACTTGTCTTTTGTTATGGTTTCAGCTCCTAGGGACAAAAATTTAAGTATGGTATCAGCTTTGTCTGCAGAACAAAACAGGAGCTCATCTCCTCATCCTTATCCTGGGAGCTGAACATCCTGTTAGGTTTGAATAAAAATGCTTGGTTCATTACTGATGGGAAGACAGAACTGTCTCTACCACAGGGATTCAAATGGAGCTCTCTGTTAAGTATTCTTATTAAAAACTATGACCACTTAAAGGAATTACTATTTTAGCCCCTCTTAAGTGTTTTGATGCTTTTCCTTACATGGGATGTGTTATGTATATTCAAAAAGAAGGGCAGAAAAGGACACTGTTTCAGAAAGGTTGTGATTCTGGGGAAGCACACAGCTGAAATTGGACAGTAGATGAGCTGTATAGGCCTAAGGGACGATGATAACAGAATTAGGAGAAATAAAGATTTGTTATTTCCTGCCTGCTGAAATAACTCATCAGTTTGAGGGAATACGTAGATGATACTCCCTGAAGTGCAATTTATTGTGTCCAGTTTCTGAGCATTCCCGGATTATATCCAAATTCACTTTTACTCATCTGGTAAATGCAGTTAATAGGGGAAATAAACCAGCGCTATTTCATCTGACTCTGCTTCTTAGTCTTAGAAGTCTGCAAGAAATGCTCCACTCACCTGTGAAGGCACCTCGCTGTCGCTCCAGCATGCTGCACTGTTCTTCCCGCTAGGGTACCTGTGTCTCCTCTCCAGTTCTTCTCTCCCCTCACATGCCCACCAGTGCTGTTTGGGAAGATGCCTTAAGTCTTCGTGGATAGGTAGTATTGGTGGAGTAAGTTAGGTCAAAATAGTCACTAGGAAGATTTTTCTAGCAGAACAGGCATAGATTCTGAGGTTGCTGGATTGTAAAGCATCATCAAATAAAGCTATACTAAGTTCATTATTTTTCCATGACATGGAAACTTTGTTTATAATAAATGCTCTGTAGAAGTTTTGAGATCTTGGGGCAACTTGTCAACCTTTCCAAGGAGATTGTGGGTGGAGAGATTTGCTTTGCCAAGCAGGCATCCAGTTTTGCAGTTTTTTATTTATGACTAAAAGACTGAAGACCTTTTAATTCCTTCTCTTGATGTTTTCTGAACAGCTTAAGATGGAATTCTTTGCTACAAGCAAACAGTTGAACAGTTTTACATAAGTAAGGTGATAATAATGGGGTCCAATGTAAGATTTTCCATATTAGATCAAAAATACAGGTGATCTAGTTCAGCACATTGCTTCTGGACTGCAGGTATCTGACAGTGGTGACAAAAACTCAAACAAGAAACGGTTAACCAGTTGATGGTAGAGATGGTGGCAGACCTATCAGGGCTCAGTTTAGGATACAAATCATGTTAATATATCTTTCATCTGAACAAACATATATGTAAAAATACATTATTTGGACAATGTACCTCTGAATAAATGAGCATTTATTTTAATTATAAATGTAAGGATGGATATCATTAGCTAAAGAATATAATTCTCCTAGAGATGAGTACTTTTTAATGAATGATATTCAAGATGACAATTGTCAATTTGGATTCTGGATACTGTAGACTTGCTGGAATTTTTATCTCATTGAAAAATTAAATGAAATATAATCAGTTAATCTCTCATTTGCAGTCATAGAGACAGAAAATTTCAAAGCATGTCGCAAAAATATTGTTTCCATAGCAAAATGTTCGAAGTTGTTTGTAGAATGAATGAAAGGAACTTAGCAACGAGTGGTTCTGAATATTAAAAAAACCAAGCCAAACCAACAAAACACTTGTTTGGTTGCTGCACAACAATTTCACCTTTTCTTCAGGCTGCCTAATGGAACTGGAGCTCTAATTTGTAATGATAAGGTGACTGACGGGGATTTAAAACCCCTTTTCTGAACAAATTTTGAAAGTAGGTCTTATCTGCATAGTTCTTGAGGCAATGGACTTTCAGCCTGTTACTGTTACATAAAAGAATGTTGATATATTTTTCAGCTTTGGATAAGAGGAAAAAATAAGTATTTGTAGCCTTCAGCCACAGAGTAGCAACTTGTCTGGGAGGTACACTAAGGAAATAGCTATTAATTTCTGCAGTACCACGTGTTCATTATGTGATGTGCAACATATTGCAACTCACCAGTCTCACATCTGCGTAAAATTAAAAAAAAAAAAGGCATTAAATTAACTATCTTTAGAAATATGCAAGAGAACTTCTGCTTTGTGTTTTGAGGGCCGCTGACACAACCCCCATTATTTTTCTTCAATGCCTAATATTTTGCACACTATGCAGACAATACTTGCTCTGCCAATACTTAAGCTTTTGTTAGTG
Organism: Ceryle rudis; assembly: GCA_033439905.1. Taxonomy (NCBI): domain Eukaryota; kingdom Metazoa; phylum Chordata; class Aves; order Coraciiformes; family Cerylidae; genus Ceryle; species Ceryle rudis. Next base: position 145,721 of record JAAGNO010023226.1, on the reverse strand, counting down.
AATATCTACTTCTTGAGCAGAGGAAGTATCTGGCAGGTAGTGCTGGTTGTGTACCTCTGCCATCATCAACAGAATTTGTTGTTGGTTCCTGACATATTATTTTTGACTGTTTATGAAGTTATCCACACAGTTAATTTTAAAAGGCTGAATTGCTGATTCTTTTGTATATACATTGCTGGGATTTGCAGTTCTGACATTTGTCCAGCCACCTCTGCCTCCTGTTTGTAAGAAATAGTCCATTATTCGTGACTTGTCTCTTCTGGTGCTACTGTCAGTATTTGCAAATCTTGTAGATGGGATTCCTTTTTCATTACTACTTATTAGAGAGCTGTGTTGTGTTATTAGCAGTTACATTTGGCATTTCCATCAGTGGCAACTTCTCTTTGATAAGCAAAATGTTCTTTATAAATGCTAATGACTCGTTGCAGTGCTCAGAATTTGAATTGGATATTGTCCAGTCCTATCGTGATGTGCAGGTTACTTATGGAAGTGCTAAAACACCAAGAGGTTACTGGGAATTGGGCACCTACAGGCCTTAAAAATAAGCTGGTTTTAAATGCATTAAGAATTTCAGAGGAGTGTAGGAAAGGCTTCTAATATAACTCAGATCTTTTTAGTCATGGGCTAACTTTCCTATTAACAGAAGGGTTTCCCCATGGAAGACCCGTAAAACTGCTTTCTTGTTCTTTCTTGTATGTAAAGAAGTTTGTATTTCAGTACTGAATCAACATATCCATAGGCACTGAATAAATAGTGAAAGTTAGTGATCATAAAGTGAAACTCTGTGTACTTAATGCAAGTAATATAGTTGGCCTTGGTTCTGAATTGAATGCAGTATTACTGTGAAATGATTGATATGTTGCTTTTATAACAACATAACAGCTGAAGTGATTTTTCGGCATCATTTGGAAATGGATAGAGACTTTATTTTCAGTTGTCATAATATTCCACTTTAAAATAAATGTACCACCCAACAACGATAAATGCAATTTGTACTCTCTTTTTGAATCAGCTTGGTATTATTTGTATGTATTGCTTGTGCTGTAAGCTCCATCATAAAACCAAATTTCTACTTGCTTTATACTTTGCCTTTTAATTTAGGCCAGCTTTTGTGTTCAGTGTTGAACAGTACAGTTGGTTGGTAACTAAGTATAGTGTGTAAAAATAACTAATGCCAAATTATATTGGGTGCCTAATTACTAAAGTATATTTTGTCTTTTATTGAGTTACAGTATTACTAAGAACCATTAGCTGTAAATCAATAAATGTTAAAAGAAATCTGGAGATTTTAGTTTTGGGCTCTGTACCTCTGAAACGTTACACAAGGTATTTGCCCCGTAGCCTTTGAAGTTGAGGCACGGGCAAACTTAAAACAAAAAATATTTAGGACTAACACAGGTCATCAGAAGTCTGACATCAATTTCTTCATTCAATCTACAGTGACGGTTTTTTACTGACACCTTTGTTAAGTCTTCAGACTCCTGAGAGGCTAGTAAAATTGTTGCTTCTAAGTCAACTCTTGGACTTGAGCTGATGAGCAGAGAGCAACTGCATAGTTAGGGAAAAAAAGTCAAGGTTATCAAGGCCAAGAGGCAAAGATCAGCAGCACTGTAGCTGTCGTTGTCCTGGCTGGCTATGCAGGATGGAAGACAGTGACCACGAGCAAGGTGTTTTGTAAGAGAGTGCGTGCACTTCTCCACACCAAAGAATTGAAGGTTCAGGAATGATAATTTTCCACCGGCTATATCTGTTTCCTGTGACATCCTTTTTCCCTACTGTCTATGCAGTATAAATTATAGTGACTAGGTAGTAGAAATTTGGGTGACACAGAAGGAATGAATTTTTACTTTTCCTCCTCTCTCACCCAAACCTCATTTTTATGAGTCTTTCTGTGGAGATACTCCGGTCCATAGTCTATTCTCAGCCTCTCTTTATGAATTTTAAATTAATTAAACTTTAGAAAAACTGCATTCTTCATATGGACTTTTAGTAGAAAAACAATGTAACATAACAGTCGTATTTTAAGCTGAAAATAAAGTTTTATATACATCTTAAATCGAAGTACTACTTTTTCCTACTGTGGATCAAGGATTTATTTACACAAGGCTAAATGTGGTTTAAAAGAGGAGAGGGAATTTAGTTACTAAACTTCTGTACCTCTGGCGTGTTAGAACTGAAATGCATGAACACAAATGCTAAGTGGTTATCATCATCTATCTTCAATTTGTTAAAATATTACTAAAGAAAAGTAAATATTTATTTCTGTTTTCTGACTGACTTCTAATTAGCCAAAGCCCTCCTACAGAACTGTAAAAGGAATTCTCAGTCTTTATCAGCTTTAATTTTATATTACGCAGTTGACAATGGCCCACGTTCTCATTAGCCTTCTTTCCATGTAAGCATCTCTCAGCTTCTATTCCTTTTCATTTTCTGTGAGAATAATAATACTCTTTTTCTACAAGGAGATTACTAGTACTTTTTTCACACTTGGGTGTTTGTTTCATTTCTTTGTTTCATGAATTCAGTTAAGGGCAAGATTAACTTTGTAGTAAACCTCCCTCTTTTTTTTTGTTTTCTTTTTTTCACACCTACTCTGTAAAATTTAAGAGGAGTTTTGTGCAGCATTTCGTGGATGGAAGTATTAGGGTTCGTACAGTGATTCCTGTTTTCTTTTTGCACATATATTAGATGCATGGCTGCTAAGAGTTTTACTTGCTACGTAGTCAGCTACTATAGCTGCAGTAGACCTTAGTGACAATTATAGTTTGAATTTTAGTTTTGCAGTCAGGGAAAATACTTGAGTACTTCAGCCTGATGAAAAGCAAATTCTCCCCAAATGTCTTTTCCTTAGATATAGCAAGAAGCTGCATCCCTACTTTCAGGACAATTGTCTTTGATGGTCCTGGATTAGCCATGGGGAAAGAGTTCTTATGCATAAATAAATACACGTACATACCTACACACACACATGTAGTGTATAGGTACAGATGGGTCAGGTTGGACATAGCTCTGAGCAACTTGGTCTAGTTGAAGGTGGCCCTGCTTCTTGTAAGGGGATTGACTTAGATGATCTCCAAGGGTCCCTTCCAACCCACACCATTCTGTGGTTCTCTGATTTCTTAACAGCTATCTGCATTTAAGTATTTTCTGTAAAACACAATGAAAAACATGGTGGAGTATTTATTTTTTTTAAACCAAAACCCACAAACCCTATCCTATAATTGTCATAATCCCCATATAAATTAAATATTTGTAAATGACTTAATGAAATCTCAGTGCTGTTTCTTAATATTTATGTAGAACTCTCAAGAAGGACTGGGAATCTGGCAGTAGTATTATGACTGTTCCTTAGGTATCTCTTCAGCTCTGCCTCAGAGCTCAAGTTAAGTGAAACACCCTAATACACAAATTCAGTCTCAAATGGCTGAGTTGTTATATTTAATTTTATCTTTAAAACTGAGCTTATTGAAAAGTTGTAAATATGGTGCTGCGGAAGACACTAATACTCTAGCAGTTTTAGAGAGAGATTTAGAATTGTTTGCTTTTTGAGGGGAAAATATTGTGACAGCTGTGCTTAAACATGTTATATGTGCTTAGAACTTTTTAAGGCAGAGTTAGAGGAAAAAAAACCAAACCAACAAAGAAATGTCCTAAAATAGCAGTTGGAAATTAGTTCAGAGGAGCTGAGACAGATCTTTGAAGCTGTAAAGATGTAAATCATATATTGCCCAAATAAGCTCAGGACTCTAGTTTTTCCCCTAATTATTTAGGAATTCCACATTTAATACCATTATTTTTTTAAGAGTAGACAGACTCTGTGTATGCAGACTTGTATACTTGTGGTGCCTTCAACTCTTTCAAGTGTTTGTGTATCAAATGAATTGTATTAAAATTATAGTTTTCAGAGAACTCCAGTTCACTGTCCACCCCTCGTCTCCCGACTTCCATCTGACAAAACACACACCATTTCAATACCTCGTCCTTTACCAATATTTGCAGCTGTCCTTAACGCCACAGAGAGTAATTGCTGGTCATTTGTCTGTGGTGAGTTCCTCTTCCCTCTTGGGGGAGGGGATGGGGAATGTGTCATTAAGAGAAACAACAAAAAAAATGTGCTTTATTTGACATGAAATGCTTAGTATTTCTGTGTCTGCTTCTTCTGCGTTAGGTTTCAGCTTTTGTATTAGTCTGTCTCTTGGTTTCTTTTTCTAATTCTGTCTTGCAAAGCAGTATCCCAGCCCATGTTTATGCAGAGAAGAGACACGTGAAACCAGTATCACCCTCTTGTAACTAATGGGAAGACCTGGTGATTGCTTCCTTTCGTAGATACCTTCACATATAGTTGGAATTCTTTTTTCCATTAAGCCTGAGAATCTGCTTTGTCCATTGGGTTTTTTGCATTGAAGTTTGTAATTTGACTTTGTATGGAAAGACCACTGGTAAGTCTTGAGTGCTACTCAGGAAGTTGGAATGAAAGGAAAGTGAATTCCAGAAGTCTCAAACTTTGAAGAAACATTTTTCTTTACTCTTTCACTGAAAAACATAATCAGAGAGTGTTCACGTTACCATAAAATCTTGATATTCTAGCCTCGTCTTTGTAATTCAATCATTAAAATGAAATCTGTATAATCATATATTACCCAACCAGTTAATGAGTGTAGTACCCAGGCATCAGGAGTGAAGAAGGTGATTCTCTGGTGATTATCAGGAGTGCACTGTGGACCGTAGAGAGCGCATTAGAAACCTACTACCTTCAGAGACTTTGTCAGAGACACCAAATAATTTGTCTCTGTTCTGACTCTTCTTGTAAATGTCTTTTTTTTTTTTTTTTTTTTCTTTTTTTTGCCTGTGTTCTTCAGTAGGACCATTATTACATTTGTATTGTAGATGGGGACATTGTCAGTCTCTTTTGCAGTTGGTAAATGATTTCTTTGGCAGCTGTGGGACTTCTTGCTTGCAGTAATGTCAAAAGCTGAAGCTAGGATTGCGCTTGTCTACAGAAAACAGAGCATATTGTAATGAAAATGGAATTCCTTTCTCCATCATTTCCTGTAGTGGATCATATTGTGGCTTGTAGCATAAAGTAAGCAATGATTTCTGGTATAAAGCTCTGGTATCTTTTAGATTTGCAGGTGACCAAAGTCTTGTGAAGAAGCAATAGTTGCTATTGGTGCAAGAGTATAATTCCAATGAAATCTTGATGGTTTTAATATGAAATAGCTGAAATGCATCTGTGAAACCCATTCTCGAATAGAAGACATTCCTATTTTCTTAGCCGAGGCAGAATATTTCTTCTATCTATCAGCTAGAACAAAACTATGCAAACTAGACAAACTTTTCAGAATATTGGAACATGCGAGTAAACAGGCTGGAAGAATAGATATTTGAGCAAGACCATTACAGCAAGTATAAAATACTGGTGTGAGTAACTACACCAGATGATTGTGAGGAACCTTAACAGAAATAATATTTGACTCTCCAGGGTCTCCTTCCTGTTTTGTCTTTGTCTGTTTTGGTGCTGACTTGCCAGATGGGACAGTAGTTTTTGTGTCTAGTCTGACAACCTCTAAATACAAAATGCGAATGCTCATGGGAAATCGTTAGCAAAAATTGGGGCAGAGAGTGGGATGATGGCGTGATCATTTTCTTTATTGCAGGCTAAACTCTGCAGAGATTGAGTCATCATCAAAAAATAATATTTGCAGTTAATTCTGCTAAGTACTAATAGTAATATGTATACTTTCCATTGAGAAGACTTTATACCTTCATGAATCAGGTAATGTTGAGGAGAATAAATAAATGCAGCTTTCTTTTTAAAGAGTTTGCATGTCTGAGTGTCTTATTTTTCCTGGTTTAGGTTTTCAGGTTCTTTGTACGTGATCCAGCTTCAAAAGGCACTGATGTGGCACCAGTAACACACTAAGTACTTTTTTTGCTAACTAGTGCTATCCTTTGGGCAGCTTAAAGTGAAGCCTTTGGCTTTGTCCGCCAAGACCATTTTTTTCTCATTGTGGGTACGTCCTTTTTATATTTAGGAAAAAAAAAAAAATGAGGTTACTGTAATGTTTTTAATTATTATTTTAAAT
>JAAGNO010023226.1:128213-139535 GCA_033439905.1 Ceryle rudis | reverse complement strand
AAAAAAATGAGGTTACTGTAATGTTTTTTATTATTATTTTAATTCCACTTTATTTAATGTAATATGGCTGTTCAGTAGTTTAAGACATTGACATACATATACTGAGAACCTTAATTTAATTTCTACATAACTTCTGTGTTTTTCTCTCTTGTGAACATATGTGGATAATCACTAGTTGATGTATGTAACTAGTTATTTGGCATATCTACAACAGATGAATTTATTCTTACTAATTCCAGGTCACTTGACAGTTTTCATCCTCATTGTGGAACTAAGATCTTTATCTTGAATAATTAATTGTTCCACTTGTGTGTAAGAGGTTTTGCTAAGTTTCTGTGTATGTTTGAATGTACTATAGACACGCACATCCTCTTACTGGCTCAAAATCATACTGCGGTTCCAGGCTAATGAAGTGGTTGAAGGTCTTTAGTACTCTAATTTAGGAAGAGTTGGTAATTAGCTAGGTCTATAATGAACTTGTGCAGTTTCAGTCAGTCTTCTCTTTTATTGTTTCAAATGAAGTGGAAGGTACTAAAATAAATACACACACACACCCCCTTCTTTGTCTAATTGTTATTTACTCCTAGATTATAATGAAGATGCTGTCATTAAACTTCAGCATATTACAGTCCTGCTTGGCTGTGCCATGGTGGTGTTGGGGAGGGAGGAGTTCAGAAATGAAGGTGCTCCACCAGTGTCACAAAGTTGATGGTTTCCTTTGGAGGCTGGAGGCACTTGGGACCTTCCTGTGCTGTTTCCCTGCACTGTGAGGACACCTGGACGGGAGTGCACCGTGAACTCCATAGCTTGTTTTTTGAGGCTGGGCTGCATGGAGGATCAATTGGCAAGATGAGATTCATGGACTGATACGAGCAGAGAGTGCTGGGGAGTAACGAGCAGCTAACTGGTAAAGTTTCAGGTTTTAATGGAAAGCTTTACAAAATTTGACATTTTGTGTTGTTACACCCCAATTCCTAACAAGACACAGCTTAGTTCCATTCCTCAGAGAATGCCATTATTCTAGATTAAAGGTGATATAAATTTTCATAGCTGGGGGGGATCACATGACTCTCTGAAGCCTTGCAGGTATACAGAAGCTCTATCCCTGTTTCTGATTGTTTACTCTGTGGTACAGCTCCCTAAATTCAGTGTATTAGGCTGAAGAGCTTCAGAGAAACTACCCAATGCATTTGTAACGCAGAAGCTCCCGGCTGCAGAGCTGCAGAACAGGAGTAGACAGCTGCCGAGCAGATGCCGTGCCAGTTCTATTCCACTTGCCTTTGTTCTTGCTGGACTGGAGGACGGGGCAGGCTGCCCTTCCACTGTGCCATTTCTTACAATTACTTACTCAGAAAATACCGGTCTGGGCATCTGCAATGTCAGGCTTCAGCTAGTTTGCTTTATCCTGAATTTTGTGGGAAGTCATTATCCTGCATATGTGTAGCCAGCTGCAGTTTGTATATTGTACGGGGACTACTTTTCAAACATGACCTTTATTAAATATATTCAACATAAAAAGCCAGGAAATACATTCTGAAGAAACACATCTGTCCATCAGAGATACTCACTTATTTACACAAAGGTAGTCACTTATTTACATATACATGGATTTTTTTTTTTTTTTTGGCACATATTTTGTGACCAGCTGCTTTCAGTGTTGGTAAAAATGACGGGAACTTACTCTTGCCCCATATTTTCAGGTAGCCCTTCCTACATACTTGATTTTGACCAGCTTTTCTCTGGAGTGTTTTAGAGACTTAAGCTGAATGTGCCATCTTCCATGGGCATGGTTGAAGCAGCTAGGTGGCAATGTTCTTCTTGTTTCTTATCGTTGTACTAGTCCCTGATTAAGATGTTTATTAATAAAGAGTAGTACCTTGTAGGTTTCATACCGAGAATGGAGTTAATTAAAGGACTTTTTTCAGAAATAGTGATCTCACTGAGATTTGAGAAGGAATCTGTAAAACTATTTATACTTGTTGCACATACACTAGCTAAGAAACTAAGCTAAGACTGACATCATCATAATCTTCCATTCTTTTAATGAGGTCTGTTATATCTGGATGTCAAATTATGTAGGTATTTTAATATTTTTTGTTAATACAGTAAAAATAAGACCTGAAATATTTTCTAGTAAAATTTCTTCCGGGTTAGTTTTTTGATTGACTCAGTTGTGAACTTTCAATTAACCTGCTAGCTGGGAGAGGCCTGATAAAAGAATCCATAAGTCCTCCTGCTTTACCTCCCCATGTCATTCATTACTGGATTTGTCTGATTTATCTTTGTCCTAAAATGGCAAATGAAAAGTGGAAATATCTCTCTATTAGTTTCATCTTCAAGGGCTGAAGAATGGTGCAGTCTTCTTATAGGTGATGCTTTCTTGTCTATATGTAGCTTTTCTATATAGCCAAGCAGATCACTGTTAGTATGGAGTGCAGAAGAACAACTCATTACCATTTGTTACCTATTATATTTGTTCATCTTAACTGCCTATGGGAACCTCACTGGTTTAATTAGCGGCTGCAAGTGATGATAGGAGTTGGGTTTGACTCCTTGATGTATGTCTGCTGTGCTTTAGCCTAAGTTTTTGTCTTCAGAAAGTGTTAGTAGTTTAGGTTTTGGTAAAACCAACAGCTGCTGAAGGCAATGTACAACAGTCATTTTTCTGCATTCTTGTAGATGTCATATTTTACCAAAATGTCCTACTGTGTAGTGAGAGGGTATGATCTAAATCTGTTGGCTTTGAAGGAATATGGTATTTAAAGCTTTCATGTATATTTAGTCCAGTATAAGTTTACTAGGACTGTGGTTTTCCTTCATCTGTTTCAAACTAGGGTTTCTCATGAAGAGTATTTCCTGCAAACGTGTTCTAAACAAACTTCTGTAGGTGAATTATTTGTCTTTAGGAAAAAACTTTCATGTTAATCTTGGTTCAGTGATTGTAAGAGGATATGTGACATCTTCTCTACTGTCTTTCTATTGTAATGATTATGCAGAAAGGGAACTGTTCAAAGTAAAATCATTTTTCTGTATTCTTGGATTGAAGAACTTTTCCTGATTTAAAAAAAAAATATATATATAATAAATCAGCCTGCTCTGTCAGGACATTTGGAAAAACACTCCATACTCTTGCAGGAGGTACTGACTGTCAGGGCTGCAGGAGCTCTACCTGCAGCTGCTGCTGCCGGCTGCCCGAGTCATGTCACCCGCTCCCTGCCAGGAGGGGAGTAGCTACCACAGCAGTCACAGGGCTTCTGGGTGGTGTTTCCTGACAGAAGTTTTCTCCTGCGCTACACCAGGTGTTTAGTTTGTTGGAATGTTTGAGCTACAGACTCTTTTTTTTTTTCTGATCTTTGTTAGTCCAGAAGTACCTAAGGAGTCAAAGTTAAAATTGGTTAAAATGGCATGATTCCTTGAATAGAAACTATTTGAATCTTTAAATGTTACATATTTTATAGGGGTCTCTCCCAGGACACTGCATAGTGAGTACATGTGGGATATCTCCTAATGCAGTAGATCATTATTACTGTTTGTGTCTCCAGTAACAGCAGTTCTTCACAATTTAGTGTATTGCTTTTTACATCACATTAGGTTACTTGAATCCTTAGGAATTTCCATGTATCAAAATTGCATACACTGAATTTTGGAAGCAATTTTTACGATACAAAGGTATTTGGTAGAATAATAGGCCAAATATTGGGTGAGGGCATGTTTTGTTTTGGTGCCTTTTGTGGTTTTGGTGGTTGTTTGGGGTTTTTTTCTTTTTTTTTTTTTAATCAACAGTTGCTTAGAAGCTGTCAAATTCTAAGAATTAAGCAGAATCAAGTTCTGTGTTTATGGCCATGCCTGTTGCTTTACTGCACCTTCAAACCAGTGGTAAACTTTAATGTGGTTATATTCAGCACACCAAGAAAAAAATACCCTTTGAAAATGACCATGTTATGCAGCTCAGGATTTAGGTTTTACTTTGATGCTCTTGAATCTGTTTGGTAAGTTATTCTCCCATCTGAGAAATACAAAGGGGAAAATAAAAGTGCCTGTTTTCCTTTCTTCTTTCACATATTTGATGAGAACAGGCAGTCTTATTACGAGGGAATAGCGATCTGGTTTGCTTATTCTGCTTTTGCATACTGACAGTCAAAGAATAGAGTATCATGGGGTTTTAAATTACCCATATATATATATATACCCTATAGTGCAAAGCATTTTTTCCAAATTTTTATTGATTATTCCAATAGTCAGAGAAGAATCTGTAATTAAACACAATCTGATGAGCTTCTTAACAAAAAGCATATTTTATAATAAAAGTAAATTTTATGTGAAAACTTAATATGAATGTAAATGAGAAGGTGCAGTAAAGTCTGCCTTGTTTCTTCCAGCTTCTTAGTAAGAGGAAGGCTGTGTAGAACTGATGACGTTCGCATTTTTATGTCATAACACCATGCCCTGGAAACGTGAAAGGGTTTTTATCAAGAGCCTCAAGGCAAGGTTTTTGATAAAGGTCCTGCTAAATCAAACCTAAAAATGAAGCACAAGTGAACTTTTACTCCTGTGACCACAGGGAGAGATTCTGTACGATCAGTGGTACCAGTATCATTGCTAGAAATACTGGTGCACGGAATAGTAATTTCTCAGTCGCTTTCTGTAGAAGTGGGGAAAGCTGTGAGCAAAGATGCCATCCTTATATCGTTACAGAGTAATAGTGCTTCCAAAAATGTTTGGCTGTCTCATGTTATGAGAACATGCAGTTCATGAGCAGTAGATGGGCAGAAGATACTTGTGCGGTGGGAGGAGGAACAAATGCACTCTGTTTGTTTGTGGTTTTTATAGCAAGATTATATATAAAATATTAAACACATAAAAGGAGAAAAATGCAAGGAGGTGAAATGAAATTAGGTTTTGCTTTCTTTTCAAAGGTTTCCACTGAACCCAGTTTTGAAGTCTTAAAGTTCAAACCACTGAATTTGGCTGGTCCAGATTACATTTCACTTCCTATAGTTTAACTGAAGTTAAGTTACAGCAGTGAGTTTCCTGGGATTTTTTAAATTGTGGAAAAAATACGCTGTATTTGGTTTCTTTCATTTTTTTCAGCTATTCTGTGGGGGAAAATATCCCCAATATTTAGGTAAACGTATGCTAAATCAGCTTTAATGCTGATGGCACAGGTTTGCTGTGTTTAATATCAGATGAGGTATCAGAATTACTTTGAAAAACAACTAATAATTTCTAAAATGTTGGATCCAGCACCTGCTGCATGTCAGGACAAAATGATGGGTTACCATTCTGTGCAGTAACTTCTGTGTATAGATGGAAGTTCCAGAGAGAAGAATGTTCAGATGACAAGGTGTGGTTTTTCAGTTCCAGGGGGCCACTGTCTGTTTGGGGCTTTGGTTTTGGTTTTTTTTTTAAACTTCTTTTAGGACACATACTGAAAAGTGCTAGCAGTTAAGTTAGAGCCTCTTCTCTAAGATGCTTATTGTATTATAACATTCTTTCAACCTTAAAGTTCAATAACTGTGGAAGCCTTAGATTTGGTGATGTATTTGTGTATTTTTCTAAACCATGTGTCAGAGCGTTATGTCCTTCCTCAAATGTCTAGCTGGTTTTAGTAATGTTTATGTGCGAAAGAAAAAAATCCTCAGGATGGGTTTGGGGTTTGGAAATCTGTTATTTCTAGAAAGCTTGGGACATAAATCTTTGGGCATTTTAGGGAGAAAAGATGTTTGATATATTTATATGTAATTGTTATTACATGTTTTTTGTTGGCTGAATGTTTTTACTTAATATATCTGACTGCTTATGAAAATGAAGAGCTAATAGCATTAACACGAGTCTGGCATAGTGTATACAGGCCATCTTTGCAAGCTTCTGGATTCTCTTCTGTGCATGGTCTTCTGCCCAAGCCAACTCTCCCTGCTCCAATTGTAAGCTTCTCTTTGAGCACATATTGCTAATCGTCCTGAACTGAGCCAAATTAAATGGTGTATTTTTAATGAGAAAAAGAGTTTGGATTCCTATCCATATGCTTCAACTGATGTCAAATCCTACTTCAAACAGATGCTGACCTCTATATTACCAAGGCATAAGGGCTAATTATGCTTGAACAAATTTCCAGTTTCATCCATCTATAAGGAAATGGTTTTTATATTTCCAGAGGTGTGTATATATATGTATATTTTTTGTTAAATCGGTATAATATACCTGCTAAATTTGTCTTGGGATCTGTCAGGCTCAAAATTCCAGTATCTTGAATGCGTGCTATTGAAAAGAAGATAAAATGAAATATTCTTAGAAGATTTGCACCTCATTCATCTTTACCATGTTATACTTCTGCTGGAGATTAATCATCAGGAAGATAATTGTGCTTTCTGCTTAAAAAGTGTATGCAGTCTTTTTCGAGAAGCTTATCTTCCAGCTCAGCCAGCCATTCCCTATGCACCAGTTACAAATGGTTCAATCTGGCATTAGTAACTGGGGGAGTTGGTAGCACTAGCTGTTATCCACAGAAGGCTTTGAAACTATGCAGATGGCCCTATCCTCTTTCCTCTCCTCTTTTGAGTTAAAATGTGTAAATGTAAATCATGCACGGTTAGGATTATTCCTTAGAATGCCTGTAAGTAGCTCTTATGTATAAATCAGTTAAGAGCTTGAGGCATTTATGTGGAAAGGATACAAGTAAAAGATGCCTGAGTGTGTTCTCTCTGCTTTTTTTTTTTTTTTTTTTCCCCTGTAGTTAAAATTGTTCTGTAGAACCAAGTGTACCTGTACAAAGCATAGTGTAAATATAAGTGCAAAAGGCTAAACAGGCGATCATGAATGATTCACAGTGGTAGAGCATCTGGCTTGTAATGGATAGTATTTTATTTCATATAAATTTCTGGTTTAAGCTTTGATTTAAAGACCAAGTCTGCTTTTCTGAAAGTGCACATATGGTTAAGTCAGAGTTCACAGATAAAGATAGTACAACATTAGGGTTTTAGCTGGCAGTGTTGATAGTAACAGTAATATGGGTAAAGCCTGTCATACAGATCCTGTAACACTATATAATCTGAGAAAACACAGAAATCAAACTTGTAGAACTGAATTAGAGATGTGTGGGTATTAAAATACTCTATTCACTCCCATTTAAACTCAGACCATCTGTTGTTTCCAGATGTACCGCTTCCTGCAGCAGTATACTGGGAATGCCGTTACAGCATTAACAAATTTGGGGATGGTGGTGGTTTTTTGTTGTGGTGTTCTTTTGTCGTCGTCGCACCCCCACCCCCTTCACCCCCCGATTCTTTACTGTCATTCCCGGAAGCTTCCAGCCACCTACCACTGGTACTCTTTCTATGAATGATGGTGCCCCATGGCAAAGGATGTGAGGTTACTCCTTGGGTAACTGCTAGTACGGGTGGCAAAAATACCTTCAGACATAGCATAGATTCTGAAGGCTCTAGTGATACGTCTCAAACTATGTATAGTACAACACCTTTATTTCCTACTGTCTGTAAAGCAATGGGCTGTCACCTCCCTCAAGACCACTGCTTGCCTCATTAATATCGCTGGAACAAATTATCACTTCACAGCCCAGAAATCTTCTGTAGCAGTTGTGGTGATTGATGTAACAAGGCTAAAAAATAATGATGAAATGCATGTTCCAGAAGACAGATTCAAATGGCAGGATCTTCAAAGGCAATTAAATGTGACACAGGAGGAGTCTTCCTGGAATAATGTGTTTCCAAATAAATGGCAAGGTAATGGTGATATTCTGTTACTACACATAACTAGTGTTGTATGCACTAATGATCTCTGAAAACTAAGCATATGAGCGTAAAATAAAATAAAAAAAAAAGTTTTGGTATATTTTAAATGGACGGACAGAAGAAAATGAAGTGATAAATAATGTCAGGTAATATATCTGGCTTTCCTTGGAATTAAAAACTTTGTCTCAGGTAGGTACTTAAGAATTTATATTTGAATATATCATGTCAGTTCTTTTGAGCATCTGTTTTGTTGTAACCTATCTAGAGCTGCTGTTAGTCTAATATAGAGCTGAATAACTGTGAAATAATTAATTTTATTGGCTTAAAGTAATTTATGGGTTTCCATATCAAAATACAGTTGTGAGTAGTAAACTTAGTGCACCAAGGGTTCCAAATGAGGTAAAACACTTAAATGCACTTGTGTAAGTTACTTTATATACATGAACTGACAGATTAGTCTCTGATCATAACTGCGAGATGCAGCCTATATTTTTGTCTCCTGTGATTACACAGATTTCAGGGGAGCAGCTCATGTAAATAAGGACTGCAGGACTGGGCACTTTTCCTTCCTGCTGTTGTAATGATTTTTTCCTACAAGACACCTAACATTAGCTTTTCTACAGTGTACCTGAGTTACCTTTCATATTAGACTTGCTTTCAGGAGGCAGCTCAGCTTAAGGCAGGCAGGAGTATGGGATCACTTATTGCAGTACTTGAGCTTTTGATGATCAGCTATCTCATTGCTCCCTGTACTTGTAGCAATGCAGTGAAATCCAAGGTGCCTGTGAGACTGTAGCGTGTAGGTCTTGCATTTATGCATGTCTGATGGGATAGCCTTTGTATCTAGGACATCTCTACAGTTATACCTTCTAAGAGCTTCTGGGAAGGAAATAACTGCATATGAAGAATTTGGTAATATTTTATGCAAATATTTTTTTTTTAATAGTCAAACAGATAATTCTGAGTAACTGGTTTAATCAAGGTTTGCCAAATGTTTTCCTTTTTTGTGTGTGTGTGTGATTTAGAAAACTGACAGAAAACTGTCACACTGGTAGCAGTGCTCGAAGTATATTAATACTTTTATTTATGATATGTTTTATACCATGCTGTTCAGGATAATGAAATGCATGCTAGGAGAATTTGAGGGGGAGAAGTGCATTCTCTTGCCCTATTTCTATTTAAAATTCAGATTAGAAGTTTTATATTCTTACACTGACCATTTTAGCATACAAAAGCTGTTTTTCTTACATAAACCAATGGAGAGTTCTGTGTTGTGGTTTCCACAGATAGATCAGCTTCTCCCCCAGCACCAGTGGACACACATATCTAATTGAATTCAGTTCCCAGAGGTTTTACATTCTTTCTTTTAAATTCTAATGGAACAACCATTTATGAATGGATGGAAGTCTTAAACCCCCAAAAAAGTTAGTGCAATAGAAATGTTGCTGAATTCTTCTCTATAACATAATTTGGGAGAAAGCAAAATGCACTTGGAAGCACCAGTGTTCTCAAAAATTACATTCTCTTAAAGTTCTCAAGCTCAGTGTTTTGAAAACATTTCAAAGACTGAAACACGAGATACAATGAACTCTACATGATCTATTCAGAAGTGCTAATGTAGGCAGGCTTGATGTTCATTTTGTGCCAGGAGTTCTGACAAGTGACCTGTTTGTTTGTACTTGGATTCTGATACGCACTTTCATACGATGCCAAAAGTTAGAATTTTCCCTTCATGAACCTGTAAATTGCTAAAGAAATCCTGCAGTATTTTTTTGACAACTTGGAATGCAGTAAGAGCAGAAATATCTACAAAGGATCATCTGCTGTATTTTAGTAGCCCTGTGACAAGGTTTAGGGTCAGGGCCACTAGTCCTATAACAGATGCTCTCTGTTAACCCCTCTCCCTTCCCAACAGGGAAGAGAAAGGGATTAAGGGAGAGAGACTTAGCAATTAGAAAATGAAAATATCTGTAATGAAAATAAAATAGAATATATACAAATTTTTGCAAACCCAGTAACAAACCCAGCCCCCCGATGGCAATTACGTCACACTCACCACTGATGTTGTGGAGCAGGTATTGGGGAAGTTTGAGACTGGATTCAGGGGTACATGTGAACTGGATTCAGGAGCTGGATTCTGGAACTGGATTCAGCAACACACAGATCAGGATCAAAGGCAGAACAGAGAGAGTCCTCAGATGCTGGCCATTGAAGAGGAGAGCTTGACCCTCATGATCCTTCGGCTTTACATTGAATATAGCGTATATGGCATGGAATCCCTCTTCGGCCAGTTTAGGGTCGCCCACCCTGTATGCTTCTCCCTGCTGGTGTGGCCTTTTACTTTACAGCACCTCCATTGTGGCGCACAAGGTTTAGCAGTGACCTTGGTCTGCATAGGAGCAAGGATAAGCAAGAGCCTTTCTGCACACGCCAATCCTTGGCAATAATTCCTAACATGGAGATTTATCACTGCTAGAAGCAGATGATGTCTGTGAAAATGTCCTATTAACTTCAGAAAGTGCAGTTAGTTAGAAGAGACTGAGTAAAATCTAACGGAATTAGTCCTGTTCTAACTCAAACCAGGACACCCTGTTGTTCCACACAGAAATGTGCAATCATTGAAGCAAGGATCTGTGTGGGTCTTTGCAACATCAGGGTCAGAAGAGAATGTATTTTCAAATCAATTAAAAGGTTTTTGCTGCCTTTGGTGGCCCTTAGGTCATGATGCTATAGAAACAGGAGAAAATAAGTGGCTTTTGTGTTTAGTCTTTCCATGGATAGTCACCAAAAGAAAATGGTTACTGTGGCCTTCATTTAAACTATACAGGTCATCTAGATCAGTTCAGAATGGCTGTCCCCTTCTGTTGGAAGGAGTTAAAAGTGGAAGGAACAATTGAAGGTATGGGCCTGAAAACTAAAGAGTGTGTAGCGTGCTTTTATTTTTCTTATAACGAAGAATGTTTGGTGACGAGTTTTGACAGAAGGGTATAATTGACCCATTCTTGTCATAATGGTTTCAGATTTGGTGTCTAGGATCTGATGCCTTTGTTTATGTTCCTACTGATTACAATTTACTAAACAAAGGGAATGTATAAATAATTTTCTGAACTTTTAACTGTCAAAAAAATTGCAAGAGTGATTTTTTTTTTTCAATCTGTCTTTGTCTGTTTCATTACTCAAATAATAATATTAATACTTAAGCATCTGACTAAATTTAGATGGTTGTAGTGTGGAGAGTTCTGGACTTTTTAATTTTGGAAGAACTTAAGCCATCTGTTGCCTTGAAGCAGAGAGATTTAGTAATCAAGTACAACAGTAAGAAGGAATTTATCTAGGGAGGCTATTAATTAACAAACTTGGATAAGGTTCAGCATCTTCTTGCCTTTAAAAGTCAAGTCACTTCTGACAAATTGGTTGGACGATTAGATTTTTTTTTTTTTAAGTCTGGATTGCGTTAGGCGTTCTTTAATTTCACTGCACTCCTCCCTAGAAAAGAGTAACTGGATGAAAAATATACCTAGTTTTGTAAATTTTTTTTTTTTCTTCCCAGGAGAGGGGGGGGGGGGGGGGGGGG
>JAAGNO010023226.1:103751-120217 GCA_033439905.1 Ceryle rudis | reverse complement strand
TTCATTTTTTCTTTTTTTCTCCCTCCTTATTTTCTGTTTTTTTTTTTTTTTTTTTTTTTTTTTTTTTCCCCTCTGGAAATAGTTTGGTCAGGTTTTGACATCTTTCCTGTAGGAAGTTGTTTGGTGTTTTTTAACCAGTGACCAGCTAGCTTAATGTGCAAGGTAGGTGTTTTCATTAGATTATAAACTAACATTCTCTGCTTACATGTTTATCTCTAGGATTCTTTCTTATTCTGTAAAACCTAAATGCAGTTAGTAATTCTTTTAAAAAAAAAAAAAATAAAAAAAAGTGCTGGGTGTGTCTCCAGTGGCCTTTTGAGTTGGAGCATTTCTTGCAAATTTGTAAATCTGTAAATATCTAAAATACGTAAATCCAAATATCTAAATCCTCTGTCTTAATCACAGTGCAGATGTAAGGAGCTTGACAGCTGCTGCTTCATACCAGCTCTACTTGAACTGCTTTAAGGAGCTTGCTGCCACAGGCGGGCTGTGCCTTTGGCTGGCCAGCACACCCTGTCCCAGGGCTGTCCCCAGCTACAGTCCAGCTTGCACAGGGGCCTGGTCCTTCTGTTCCATCGGTGTCAGTGCTGCACGCAGTCTTCTGCACTGGGAGTGAACCTTCCGCTCTTCAGAGATTCAGTTGATCTGGAAGAAGAATCTGATTAGTGGTACTAACACCCTTCTGTGACCCCCTGACACCTACACTTCAAATTAGAGATACCTTTTCATGCAGGTGACTGTCCATTTGTGCACTGGTAGTTAAGACTTTCGGATCAACCCATTCAGTCAGAGAGTCTTGATCCTTGTCATATACCGATTAAACAGCAGTGCCGCGAATACAAGAAGGGTCATCTAAATCCCAGAATCACTGCTTTCTTATCCTTTAGCTCATACCAGGTTCTGGAGTTAAATTGGAGCTGTTTGGGCTACAGTTGAAAAGCCCTGTTGTCTTTTTCCAGTTGGCCTTAACAGTTAGAAAATTTTATGTTTACTGAGAGCACTGAATTAATACTTTTGCAAAGTGCCTAACAACTTTTGTATACCTTAATCAAATTGGAAAATGTAACATAGCTGTTCTGTGTTATTTTAGGAGAAGGATCACAGTGGTTTTTATGCCTTAGGAATGTACATGCAGTAAAATCGGTGAGAGAATGAAAATGGGAAGCAGCATTTCTTGATCAGGGTGTGCCTCAGCCTTGCTTTCTTCCCCTTACTGAGGCAGAGGACCAAGAAGAATACAAGAAATAGCAATTACTCATCTTCTGACTAATGTAATAATGCTATGCGGTCTGAGAATGTCAAAATTGGTTCAAAAATTTGAAAAGAAGGGGAAGCAAATGTGGAGAAAGGAAAGAAATGGTTTCAAAGCCAACTCCGTTTGTGAAGGCTGTGATTATAATTTCAAGGAATCCTTTGATAGGTGCATGAATCTTAGTTGGATGTGTCACAAGTGTCAGAAGAGGGTTGAAGGAAAGTTTGCGAGACCAACTATGTTACTAAGCGGAATGTATTAACAAAAAATCGATCCTCCTAGCCAGGTTTCAGCCTGGTTTACCAGTTCTGTTTCTGCTATTAGGAGATAATGTATCAGTAGTCTGTTTATTAAACAGCTCAATATTTCCAGAGTAATTTAAAAGCCAAGATGAATAACTTTGCAACAAAAATTCTACCCAGTTCTTCCCTTGCCTTCTTTACATTTAAGCTGAGTTATAGCGAGAAAGAATACTGCAATTCCTCATCATTATGGTATATCTGGGAAAATGACCTTCCTAAACAACGATGTCATGTTTTATTTTATCTGGTGCTTTGCACAGTCTAATGTGTCTGTGCCTTGCCTGCTGTTTGTGTAATAGGCTTACCGTTTTTCTCCCAGTTTTAGGGTGCTTTTCCTATAACTTAGAGGAGCGTGGGTCCTGGAATTTTCCCTTATGTGCTTACAGATAAATTCATCTTAGTAGGGATGGACTCTCTGCAATTCACAGCATCTAGAAGTTCCTTGTAATGTTAGTGTGTGATTCCTATATGCCTAATTTTCTATGAAATTACTCACTCGTCATCAGCACTCAAGACACCAGTTGGCTTCATTATGAATTGGACAAAATCTTTCCCTCCCTCTGGCTATCTCTTCTCCTTGCCCAGCATTTTAGGCTTAGGACTGAGACTCCAGACCAAGCTTCTGGGAGGAAAGTGATGGACATTAGTAGTTCGAACTGTCATCATTTCCCGATTAAATCCTCCTTCCTGCTTACATTACCAGTCAGGTTTTATATTGAAGGTGTGTAAACGCTCTGAGGGATGCATCTAAACCTCAGAACATTCCTCTTACCTCTTCTGAGTTTGTCTAACTCTTGAAATTTTTTGCTTATCTAACTTCTGCTGGGAAGAAATCATGACAGTGGCTGGTGTCAGTGACAGTAGTTGGGAATTGTTTGACACTTACAAGCACACATGCCCGTGTTTTCTCCAGCCTTCTTGAGTTTATTTTAAATCTTCAAAGAAATGCAAAGGAATTATATTCTTCAGTCTGACCCCTGTGTTTCCAGGAGTTTAAATAATCAAAAAAGTGGCACAAGGTAGCAAGCAGAGAAGCATGCAGAAGTTACCTGCCCTCATCTTTATAGCATGGTTGTTCTGGGCGGAGTACAAAACTGTGTCTTGATATAAAAAACAAGCAGCTAACCCCTCCCTCCCAGCATGTAATACATTTTTGTAAATGGTTTTGTGGTTATAGCAATACTTGCAAGAATCTTTTCCAAGAGAATTAGTGGACATAGTGGACATGATAACCATGATGTTATGAAGATGAGGTTATTAAAATTTGCCTAAAATTGTCTTTGATGACAAACTGAAGTTGAGGCGTCTTAACTTTGTAGGCTTTTATACCTAATGATAGCCAAACAGTAAATAGCATGTATTTTATTAGCAATACCTGCCTAATTGCTGGAGACAGCTGGGAAAATCGGGAGCAGAGGCTGAAGAAGATGTGTGGGTTTTGTTTGGTGTGGCTTTGCCCAGGAATTTCAAAAATGCTTTCCTGAATGCTAAAAGCAAGGTCTTAACAGCTTGATCAAAGTCCTGTCTTGACTGATTTCTGTGTTTTCATCTTGATTGATTTCTATGTTTTCATCTGCCTCTAGATTCTTAGCTGGACGGTGTTTTTATTTGGTTTAATTGTTGTATAAAAACAGGTCGTGATTTTCTTCCACCTAGATTTGTGTATCTATCACAGGCTGGTACGATAAGCCTCTGGGACTGTTAAAAAGAGACAAGTGATCAGGAGACTTGTCTGGTTTGGAGAGTTTTGTTTTAGAAGAGTAGACTGCGGCAGCATTGCCACACACCAGGCACAGAGAGGTTTGCTGCAGTTTTCAACCATATGAGGATTGTTGAGGGGGCAATGGGGAAGTTTGCTGATTTTATATTGAGGGGTTTTATTCTTATATTTACTCCTTGAAAGATTTGGAAGGTTCTTTTATCATCAACTAATTGTCAAAACCAAATGAATCTTTGAAAGAATACTGGTATGTGTTTGATGAAAGCAACTGATCTACCATTTTCAGGCTCACTTCCTTGTTGTTCATTTTATTTGAAGATTACTTTGTAGTCTTGTTCAAAGACCACCTACTTACTGTAAGGTAAATTGCTAAGTTTTTAACTTGTTTGTATGGGAGCTGTTAGGAACTATATACAACAGTCCTGAGATTTCTAGTTACTATTGAGTTTAGATATGATATTTTTTATTTGGTAACTGTTTTGATTCAGTTGTATAATAAATAGTATATGGCAGGTCTTTCAACCTAATTATGTGAGCTAGTAATGTATTTTATGAGAAAATTTTCTATTCTATTTGCAGAATGGAAAGCTGTCAGCACCTGGAGCAGTGATAGGCTGTGGCCTTTGGAGGATGGATAAATTAGTTCCCTGTGGATCCTCTAATTTGAATCCCAAAGTAACCTTTTCAATAAATGGTTTCTATTAGAAGATGAGTTTACATCTGGTGAGCATAGGCTAATCCTTAGGTCTCTGCTGAGAATACATCTGATAAGAGCGTATCAACTAGATTGTATCATCTACATGTGAAGGACTGCATCTGCAGAGAACTACAGGTCTCTGCTAGCATGTGGGGCAATGCTTCTTTGTTTCTTACCTGGCTGATCTTGTGTCAGAGCTTGATTGACTAATGTGAAAATAAGACTGATAATATCAGATGGGAATCATATGGTCACAGCACCCGGAGGGCTTCTTTTGGCTGTCCTTCTCTGCCACGCTGGGATCCTCTCTGATGACCTAGCAGGTGGTGGCTGAAGGAGCAGGGAAGGGTGTCTTCTCCAGCAACGTGCCTGGGAAGTCTGCAGCAGCCAGCACAGCTTTTTCTCTTACTTTTTGTGACCTGGCTTCTGCTGCATTTCCTTCTAACATCAATCTCTCACTCTAACTGGTTCCTGGTAAGATAATTGCCCTTTAAGGCCTACTGTGTCAAGCCCCTGGCAAATCTGTTGTGTCAATAATCTGCTTTAACTCAGTTAAATATTTACTCATTCTTGTGGATGTTACACACTTAGAATGAGCTGTTCTGTTCTTTTGGGTCACTGGAAGCGGAAGGTTTGTAAACAGGGCTCAGCAGAGCAGCCAGTAACATTCTTGGAGTTCAGGATGCTGTGTTAACAAGACACCAGTTACAGAAAAGTAGTCAGCTTTACTTAGGTTTTGACTGCTCTTAGAAGCTGTAGGAAAACTTATAAATGAGGATTTTTCAAAGGAATATTTTATACTCAGTTTTTTTGGTCCTGCTGCAAAGATAGCCAAGTCATGATATACACAGAAGTACTATGGCATGCAAGAGTTTTTTCCCTTGAAAAGGGTTTAATATGTACAAAAACAAAGCTATCATTTTGATCTTTTAAAGACATTTTGTACATAGAAAGTGAAGGATTTCTGTTTTGTTTTGTTTACCCCTAGGTACGAATTGTCACAGCAGTAATCTAAGTGTTCATATGGTTTTTGTTGGTTATTCATTAGCTGTCAGGATACTTTCGGATACGTTTGCCCACTGCATTTTCATCAGTATATTCTATTTCCCTTTTATATTCACAGTTACGAGGAATTCACAGAAGGGAAAATCTTGATAATTTTTTGTTTCTTCACTTAAAATTTAATAAGACCTTTGCATTTCAACACAATATCACAATGTATTATTCCACTGTGTTCCAAGGATCAGTGTCACAAAGATTTAGCAGTTTTCCTCTTCAGGGCTTCCCAGCGTAATCTCACTTTCTTCTTGGAAACAAATCTGATGTGATATTTTCTTTCCAGCAAGCTTTGTCTTTAAAGGCCTGCAGCGTTGTTACTTATCCTATTACCTTTTTTTCCTCCCTCCCACCCCCCTCATTGTACTAATCTCTTCCCTCCACCCAGGCTGGCTCCCTGTCTTAGCCTAGGGTTCTTTCTGGCAACATCAAGCGATCAAGTCCTTACACTTAACAGTGCAGTTCAGGCAGCTTGCCAGCAATATCCAAAATAATGTTTCTCCGTGTTATGGGGCCTGGTACAGAGTTGTTGTGGAACCACAGGTGGGCATTTGGTAGCAAATTGGAAGCATAATTTTGACATCATCTCTGTTGTCCTCAAATACATTTTTATCCTGAAGGAACATTTCCATCATTGAATCTCACCGCTTTGGTTTTCAGACGAGCCTGATGGCACTGTAAGGGACCTTAGACTAAGTAGTCACCCATTAGAATTACTGATTAGCTGCCCTGAGGCACATATGTTCTAGTACTGAAACAGAGGGAAGTGCCCAGCATTTCTCTGACCCTGACGTGGAGGTGAAAAGAAATTAAATACTAAATGTGTTGAGTACTCTGAGCACTGCAGCTGGGGGCAGGAGGATGACAGGATCCACTTGTGTCCATTGTCACCACGAACTGGAAACAGACTCAGTCTCCGTGAATCTAGAGATACTTCCTTTTCCCAGAAAAATCGGCTCATTTTCTATTGCTGGTTGGTAGACAGTGAGCGCCAGGGAGCTTTTCCCATTTGTTAGTGTTTGGTTATTGTTCCTGTGTCAATGATACTACCTTTTGAGTCTAGATGAAATGTGGCTTTTGTTTCGTGAGTTGGTTTCTTCTGTATGCAGTCCCAGTTACAAACACAGGGAGGTTGCATCTGGACTAAATAAATGACACCCAGAAAAACAGAGGCCAATAAAGACATTTGCTAAAGTTGATGAACAGAGAGGGAGTGGGAAGCAGAGGGCCCACCTCCTTCCCTTTCTACTGCTTAGTCTTGTCAAGTTTCAAGGCATCAGCGAAATAATTTGTGGAAAAGTATCAGAACAGTATCTATCTTAAGAAAATTAAACTAGTTGCCATTGCTATAAGGCTGCTGAAAATCCAAGAAAAGAAGTAGTTTATACCAGAATTCTACCTGTTCCTGCTACACCTGAATTTGACAATAAGACTGTTGAATAAACAGAGACTAATCTCTCTGTCTGCAGTTTTTCTGATTGTAACTTCCCTGCAATTTCCACTCCTGAGCAGAGCTGAACAAGCCATTTAAGCCCCAAATTAGAGGGGTAAGTACTGGACAGCTTTATTTAAAAGAAAGAATTCAAATAAAAATGTATTGTCAGTGTATTCAAAGGACAAGTTAAACCGAGTAAGGCCGCATTCATTACAGAAATAAACATTACTTCTGTGCACAGTTTAAACTACACCTAGAAATGGGCTATTTCATTTTAAAAATGGTAGAAAATGATACCAAAATTGAGTATTCCTGCACACAGCCAAAATTTTCTAGTGAACAGTAATCATCCAAATGGAATAAAACGTATAATGTTGACAAGTGTCTTGGTCTGTAGGTAGGTAGTATTGTAACTGTAATAGTGACTTCTCTTATTTCTCCACAAAGCTGTTTGGTCTCTGAGAATCATTAGTGCATCAGTAGCTAGGGATTGGAGACAGAGCCTGTGCAATGGGTTACGCTTGATTTACTTATGTGAAGCTCAGGAGATATCTGTTGTTGTACAGTATAAACTGGAATATGCAGATATTTATTTTCTTATTTGGCATAGATTTTAGCTCTCTTTAAGTTTGTATCCTAGATTTCAGATGCATTTATGCTGGAATCCCTTTGATTTACGTCACAATGTTTTAGTTATTTTGGATGCTGTGAGTGTTGCATTTACACAAGTACTTTTTTTTTGAAGTATGTTTAACATTTAGATCGTTGCTCCAAAACAGTGAGATAGTGCAGTGAAAGTTATGGTGATGCAGCCTGTTTTGCAAAATGAAAGTAGTTAAATTCACTTCTAGTTTTAAGTGTCAATTTAGTGTTAGTGCAATGTCGTTTGTTACACCATTTTAAAACTGCTTGATCCAGAAAGCATCCTCATGTAAAAATGATTGTCAAATGGCTCAATATATCTGTTTAATTTCATCAGGAGTCTGAAAGAGTTTCAAAGACCCATTTTTTTGTCAACTGTGAGCATTTTCTGAAAAATAAAACTCTTGCTGCGCTGTCTAGGTTGTCTTTTTAGAAACCCTTCTTGGGTTTAGCTGACAAATTATGATAGATGAAATATGATATGTCAACCGGCAACTTTCTTCCCTTCCCTAGGTAGCTAGTGGTTACCCTGAAAAAAATCAGCATTTGGCATTGGCCGCCATCCAGGCATGCCTGAAATACTAGGAAATACATAAAATAACTTCCATGGTGCAGTTGAATTATTTTGATGGCTTGTTTTGAATTTGCTGAAGAAAGAGATGAGTCAGAGATTGCTTTGAGGCTGCAGATTTCAAAACCACTAAAATAAACTCAGTAAGGATGACTTGAAAATGCCCAGGGTCTGTTTTCCTTGCACGGTACAGCTGGAGTTCTGTGCCCCAGGGCTGTTTTCAGAATCCATTTCATGTGGCACCTGAAAAACCACAAGTGATGACTTAACTACACAAAGGTATTTTTAGTTGTGTATAAACAAGGCAGTATGTATTAACAGTGAAAATTCTTGCTTTCTGACTTCGTGGTTAAAATACCCGCAAAATGCTAGATCATAAAAAGACTTGTCAGGAAGACTGAACATTATTTACCTGTTTTTGGAACATGGCTCTACGTTCTTTGTGTGTTCCACAAATTGAGCTACTACGAGCGTTGTTCCTTCCAGATACACTGCCTTTGTAGATAAGTCCAAATGCCTCGTTCCTGAAGAATGTATTGAGAACAAAGCAAGTTTTTCTTCAAGACATGGGCATTTGGAAAAGCTGTTACTGGTAGCCTTGTCAAAACAATTCAGATGCCTACCAAAAGTAGTGTCTGACATTGAAGAGCCCTGGTTACAGCAGGGTAGGGAAACTCCTGTGTCTCTACTCAGGAGATTAAACTCATTGGTGTCAAAGCATTCCAGAACTGTAAGCAGGTTTCTTGCCTTCTTTTGTTCCTCTCATAATTTTGTGCATTTATGAGATACTTGCATTATTTTTCTTTACAATTTACTCGCTTCTCCATCCTAAGTTATTTGGTCAAGCTGAAGATCAAGTTTCAGTTATTGCATTCTTGTAATAATACTTGGTGGTGCACAGGATATGGATAATCTAAAATAGGTACTGTTTTTTTTGAAAAATAACACAATGTTTTTAAACAGTAAAATAAATTATATTTAAATGATGTAATTTTTTTGAAATCCCTGCGATGGATTTAAAATAGACGATCTGAGAAAGTTCTGTCATTCAACTGAAATTGAGTAAAGTAAATAAAGGAAATTAAGGTTTGCAAATCTAAATCCATTTTCCATCTACATCTTGAGTTGTAGGACACGCTATACCTATGAGCTCTGCAGGGATTGCGGATCTCCTGCTATTTGCAAGGCTTTGGTTGTTCTGTTAGAATAGATTTGGGCCACCTCTGCCTTTTTGGGGGTAGTTACTTGAAGTGGTTGGGCTTTCCTTGGCTGCGAAACACATGAGAAAACTGCTGGAGTGGGAATTGGTCATTGAGCACTTCTTTAGTTGTTGGCTACAACTGACTTTTGTATCATTCCTTAGGAAAAAAAAACCCAAACAACCTAGAAAACACTTTCTGATTTGTTACAAACCAGTATTTCTGTGTCTGGAAAAATCTGCATGACGACAAAGCATTTTTGATACTATAATATCATTTACTAATTAGCTCAGTCATTTGGGTTTTTTTGGCATACTAATTAGCATATCAGATTTAGTACATTGGCTAAGAATGTGATGTTACAGTTAAATTGCACCGAACCTCTTCAGCGCGTGTAAAATTTAGTTCCACAGAAAGTGAGAGGAGGTATTTATGTATTACATTTACATCATAGGTATTTACATAACGCATACACTCCCCGTGTGCTGTTTTCTCTACAACAGTCTTCACCACATACTTAGCCTGTATAGCACTTAAACTTAAATGGGAGCTTGGGGGGTTGTGCCAGTCTGACAACTGGCACAGTCTGACACAGTTGAAAACTACTGGATTAAGATTGTTTCAGACCTATTTAAATTTCATACCAGACTTTTAGACAAATGCTTTCATAACAGGAAAAAAATGGATACATGATGGCTTAAATCTTCTTTCTATAAAATTATATGTTTCTCAGAGGATAGTTCTAATTGAATTATAGAATGCCTTGAGAGTATCCTTGTCGGTGGTTAGAGAAATATGAAGGGAAGCGGAGAGACTCTTTCACAAACCTATAATTCAGCTATATGAAGCCCCCAGCAATCATATAATTATACTATAAATGCAGTTTGGGAGGAATGAAAAGCAGCATTTATTTAAAACATTAAGAAAAATTACTTCATTGTATGAGAGATGCTTTTTTTTTTATTCAATGAAGTCTTTCTTTTCTGCACATTTAACACACTTTGCCACCTCCATCTTTGCCACAATGCCGTTGTCTGTTGATACAAACCTTCTAATGTGCAGGCAGGAAATCTGCTTTGGGAGCTGTAGGAGAAACCAAAGAGCGAAGGAAGGATGGCACTAAGAGGACAGAGTGATTATTTAAGCCAGAGATAACAGAATTGGAGTTTTCTTTTTATCTTTGGAAGGTTTGTGTGGCCAGCTAAAGAGAGAACTGGGAAGTTGATGCTAACTCTCCTCTTGTGTAATGTGATTGAGTTACCAGAGAGGCAAGGAGAACTGTTTGCATTGAAATTCTCTCACAGAATTGTTGCTTGTTCTAGAGCTTTAGCTCAAACCGTTTTATTTTCTCAGAAAGAAGTCCAAGAAATATTAATTAAATGAACGCAGTTTACAAACCATGAGGTGTAGTTGGCAACTGAATATCATGGTGATTGTTAAATTAAAATCAAGATGTCAGTAAGTAAAGAAGTAGACAGCAGTTACTATTTATATAGGGACAGCTTTTACTCAAGACTTGGAGATGGAGTATTTGTGGAGTTCTTAATGCAGTTTGAGCATCCCTGGAATACCTTAGGTGTGAACTTTCCCAGGACTGAGTGACTTGGTGAGCTTTGCGCTGCATTGTACCTGCCTTTTCCAAAACTCACCTCTGGGGTTTCTTTAGTAGGCACCTGGATGAATCTACACTTACAGCATCCAAAAGCTGCAAATAGTGGATGAAGTGATGTAGTTGCACTGTAGAAACAGGAAAAACTTTTTCCTGTTCTGTTGATGGAACTTCTAGAAGAACTTCTCAAAGCTCACATAGGAGGATTGTCCTGTTGCTAAGAACGGAAGACCCGCATGCTCTGTCCTTTGCCTGATCATGAAAAATTTCTTTCTGTAGTCTCGTGCAATGATGGAATTCTTATGTTACTTCTGGAAGAGATCAAGCTGTGGATTTTGAGTGGAAGGGTTCTTGTTTTGGTTTTCAGTTTAACACAGCATTAGGGGGGGTTGCTACTCTGTAATATATACGGGGTTATGGCCTTACCAAAAAGAGATTGCAAAGATGAAAATACAGACCTAACTTCCAACCTCAAAGCTTTACAAACAATCCTAAAGCTGTAAGAAAGCAGTTTGACTAGTGATCCAGGTTAGCAACCCTAACAGCTAACTGGGGCAGAAGGGAAATCATCAGAAAAAGCAGACAGGAGACTTGTAAGCGTGCCGCAGGAAATCCTAGCCGTGGAGCTCCAGGAGCTGGGACCCCTCTGCACTTTTAATGGAGAGCTTTCATGATTTCTGCAACAGATTTGGATGCATGTGTTAGTCTGAACGCGTTACTGCTTTTGCCATGTACAGGCTTCAGAATTCCATGGTCTGTATAGCAAAAGGGCTGCAATCTTTTGAGAGTATGGGTTTTTTTGTGAAAGGAAGATGATTTGCAAGAGAACTAAATACGTGAACTATGGTAATGCACTGACTTGCATGATCTGCCTCTGCTTTCTCTCTGAAAAATTGTGGTTAAAGGCTATTTGGTAGCTCAATGCTGCATTGACTTTATTTTTTTTTTTAAATCAGTTTTCTCATGAGGCTTATTTTTTGGGCAGAGATTGGTGATATTTTAGGGAGAAGCCTAAAGTGCATTCGAGCTGTGTACCATCATAGCAATTACAGATTGCTGGTACAGACAGAGAGAACATGGCACCTAAAGATGTGTGGAAATTCACCTAGTCTTCCAGACCCTCATGTTTTTTCAGATAGAAATCTGTACAGAATAGAACTGGAAGTGTACGGAGTGGCCAAAAGGAGCATTTCATCCTGATATGCATCTACTTCACTACTATGTAACTACTCCATATATATCTATATGTGTACATTTGGTACAGGCAATGCAGGTGAAGCAGATCAGAAGTGTTTTCAGGAGTGGGCTTAGAACAAGCAGTACTCCTAGTGTCAAGTCCCTGATGGAAACACCCTGAAGTCTGATGACTGGGCCATAGTGCAGTATGTACAAGCTGGTGTAGCAGTTATCATGCTGCAGTTTTATCTTGTATCCAGATGTGAGTGGCTAGTGACACACAGAGAGAATGAAAGAGAAAAGTAAATGAAAGGCCAGAGCCTGCATAGCCATTGGGGCTAATTTGTGCTTCGTGGTTAAGAAATTGGAGGCTGCGGGGTGAGAGAGGTCTGAGTTGATGCTCTTCGGTGGTGAGCAGTGGCAGGAGTGAGACTGGAGCGAAGGGCTGAGCCAGAGGCACTGCCTCTGAAAAGGGGCGAAACAGCTGAATTTAAGCTACCCCCCACCGATCAGGTGAAGAGATAGAGAAAAAACTGAAAATCCTGGAGCAAAATGCACTCCCAGATGAAGCAATGGGAAATACATGCCACTTTGAAGAGATTTTTTTGTTCAGTGAATAAAGGGTTATTGGGGTGGGGGGGCAGAAGGGTGCAAATAACTTCACAGAAGTTTTCAGTTCTGGATATATAGTGTTATTTCCAGAGTCTTTCTAATCACAAAGTGTGTGGGGGGGGTGTTTTGGTTTTTTACTTTGCTTTTTGCCACCTGAATCCTCTGTAGGACACAGATGATGTATGACTGAAGAGTTTGAGAACTCCTTGACATTATTTAAAATAATGATAAATGGTTTTAGGCAGTACCGTTTTTTTTGTTTTTTTTTTTTTTTTTTTTTTTCCCTGCAAACTTTACAGTGATTGCAAAATACACTAAAATTGTTCAGGTTTTGGTGGTTTCAGTTTCCCCTGTCTAAAATACTGGCTCTTTTGTTATCTGTTCATAAGATGTTGAGATGCAGACCTAGATGCCACCTACCAAACTATCTTCTCAGAATCTCTGTGCCACTTAAAAGCTAGAATGATTTTTTTTTCTGGCATTTTGGCGTGGATCTAAGGCCCATAACATTGAGATGCTCCATTTTACATGTGTTTTTTGCAAGACCCCGCCCTGTAATTCAAATATGGAGGGTGGGTGTTGCATTCTGCTCCCAGAATTGCATCTAGGATGTTGATTTCTATCTGACTCCTGTCTTAAATACGTATTTATGTGCACTTTAGTCTTATAAATGCTTCAGATGCTTTCACTATGCACCTGTACCTGGCATATGTCTGCTTACTGGTACAGGAGGTACAGGATTTGCTGATATTGTACAAGATTATTTCAGGTTTTTGTTACTCTTTGGAAAATAATTCTGGGCTTGAGAAGCTAAGCAAGATCTGATGGTGAGCTAAATACAGCATCTAAACTTTGCCATTGATCTTATTTGTGAGCTTTTGGTAGTTGAGCATCGCCATTTCTTTTCTTCCTTTCAGATCTTTGTCAGAAAGCTCTTTTTATTGGATTTTTGAATGTATAGGTTGTTGGTCAAAATTTACAATTATGCAGCTTTAAAGGAGAAACTTTTTTTCACCTGTGCCTTACTGTAGCTTCTGTTCTCCACAATATGACTTGAAAATCAGTAGTGAACATAAAACAATGTAATAAAATGTTTTTCCTTTTGGGCTACTGTGTTTGATAAGCTGCTTTGACAACCCCGTTTCAATCAGACTGCGTCATGCACTTAAGTGTATTCTTATTTGAACCCTAGAACTGAGCTGTTTCTGCTTGCCCAAATATCTGGCAAACCCATGTTTCACAAAAGAACTCACAGGCTGGGGGATACTAAAATGCCTTCCAGTGTGGGGAGGGAAGCCCCAACTTTTTTAGCTTGCAGTTCTTCATGGTTTTATTTTTAAGCTATAAATAATTCATATAAAAATGAAAATAAAGCTGCATTACTGTTTGAAGGATATTTCAATCAATATCTGAAGTCAAAGAGCTA
Organism: Ceryle rudis; assembly: GCA_033439905.1. NCBI lineage: Eukaryota > Metazoa > Chordata > Aves > Coraciiformes > Cerylidae > Ceryle > Ceryle rudis. Next base: position 106,520 of record JAAGNO010023226.1, on the reverse strand, counting down.
CTATTCATAGTAAGCTGTTTTCTTTAGGGAACATAGGTACTAGTCTTCTGGAGCTAAAATGTGATCAACAATTTATCAGGATCTGTGAAAACACCATTTTCAGGCTTTTTAAGCAAATGTTTCTGAGAGTCCTTATTGGTCACATCAGCGGGTTCGGTTTATGTAAGCTGTTTTAACTGCATTTGGTTTTTTGGTTTTGGGGTTTTTTTAATGTTTTTGCTTCCCTTGAAACTTTTTAAGTGTTTGGCAGATACCTCCATGGCTTCTGGATTCTTCCTTTATATTTAAAGCTGCATTAGTTCTCTCATTTCGTGGCACCTGTTGTGGGGAAGCAATGGTGTCTCTCACTGGAAGTGCTGGTACTTCCAGAAGCCTGTTTTTTATTTTTATACACATGATACCTCAAGTTATCTAAGCAGCTGAGGTATGTGGATGTGAAGACTATTGTTAGTGCTCTTGAGCTAATAAAACTGACTTTGATAGGAGAGGCAGCACCACCGGATTTCATACAGCAGTGACTCACTGAAGAAAGAAAGAAAGAATTTTAAGGCAAACTCACTTTTTTCTGATTAGTCTGTCAGTTAATGCACATGTACTGAAACGCTCGGAGGTGGGGAGTAAAGCCAGTGACAATTTCAGATTGCACTTCAGATGTATCTGGTTTAGGATGAAAACTTTGTATGTGCTTTCTCTGTCTCTATTCACACAGAAAGAAATATTATTTTCCAATGGGATTTTTCATTTTTTACTGGTTTCCGGTGTGTCTGTACTTTCTTGAAATACTGAGCTTTCCGATATAAGAGAATTCAGAGATCCTTTAATTTGTGTTATTCTTGAATGTCTGTGCTTGTTCTGTTTAATCCCAGTGAACTTGTCCTTAGTACTTGGGTATGCACGGTCCATAGCTATTAGTGAATGTGCAGATTGGGGCCAAGTTGGGATGACTTATACTCTATTGTTTCAGAGAGGAGGAAATTGCAAGCCTAATGACTTAAATAGACTTAAATATACAAAGAAAACTTTTTATATTGTAGATTGGCAAACTGTGGTGAGTTCAGATCTACTTAAAAGGACTTGGAAAGTGGGAAATGCTTAATGAAATTACTGTTGTGAGGAAAAAGCCTTAAATTGTTTTGTAAATGTAATTCACCAGAAATTATTTCTTGGTCTGAAATCACAGAAGACTCCAGCCTTGTCATGCTCAGGGTTTCTATGATAAAATGTTACTGCAGTTGACATAATGATGAAGGGAGCTATTCTGGCTTGTTTTGAAGATGCAGATTTTGAATTCTCAGTAGCAATTAATACAGATCAGCAGTAGCCACAGGCTCTTAAAGGATCAGTGAGAGAGAAATGACTTAGAGTTTCCCTCGTGGTAATATACACAGAAAGAAAAAAAAAAAAATTACTCTTAATGAGGGTTTATATTTGTAACAGACCAGAGAAGCTTCATGAAAAGGATTAACAGCAGAAAGTGCAATATTTGTGAGGGTTGCTGGAAAGTTTACTATTGGGCATTTAGCTCATGGAAAAACAAAACCACCTGTGGAGGTGATGGTGGAGATGTGACTGATAGAGCTGCACCACTGACTTCAAACCGCAGATGATCTGAATGACTTATCAGTCTAAGAGCGTAATGTTGACTGCCTTTAAAGAAGGGAGGGAGAAGGAGGTTAAAGCAGTTCATACATAATTCATTGTAGAAAAATATATTTGCTGAAGCATTCAGTGTTTATATATAACGTAGCACATGTGATAACAGACTTCTAAGCTGAAGCCAAGCCTTTCAACATATTTTTTTTCTCAAGATCCCAAGAGATATTTCATTTACTTTGTTCTTTGTAGCTGTTCTAAATGAGAATAAGTATGAGACACACATTCTAGGTCTTGGTTTGCAAAAGAGACTGTTCTGAACTATGAAACTCTGAACTGGGTGGAAATTTGCCATCACCTGTTACAGGTAAGTATGAGAGATGCTCTTTTATTTGCTTTTGGGTGGGCTCATGTCTAGTTTTTGGCTCAGTGGAAAACTGAACGATGCTGTTATGACCGATAGTGCAGTCCAACAGATCAGTAAACCAGAATGCTCACGATAGCAGTGGGTAAGACATCCACCTAGGGTTCAAAACCTGAAGGATATTTATTTTAATCAAATTTTTCATTGCCCATTTTTGAACCTGTACTACTAGAAACGGTGTAAATATAGTATTACAGGAGAAGGCTTACCACTGATTATATGCCATGCCTCTTTAGAATAGTTTATGATTCCTTTTGTACTTCAGTTTTTTTAATGCACCTTAATGTTTTTATATTGCATTATTTTCCATTGCCAGGATATGAAAGCAGCAACATTCATAAGTTGTCTATGATAATAGTAAGGTCTTTCTCTTGAGTAAATGCATTTTATTTAGTGTGTATGAATGTATTGCCTGGCATTTGTCAACAATGAAATTAATCTGGGTCTGCTAATAGCTTTCTTCTCTTCCAAATTTAATATGTAACTCATCCATAAAAGTATTTCTGTTGCCAGAAACATCTGCTCTTGTAAGCGGAAGCCAGAAGATCTATCCATATGTTGCTTTTATCTTAATAATAAAGTTTTGGGTTGTGTTTTTGTGCTGGTTTTGTCTGGGATAGAGTTAATGTCCTTCACAGCAGCTGGTATGGGGCTGTGGTTTGGGTTTGTGCTGAGAACAGTGCTGGTAACACTGGGATGTTTCCCTTACTGCTGGGCAGGGCTCACACAGAGTCAGGGCCTTTTCTGCCCCC
>JAAGNO010023226.1:64289-95172 GCA_033439905.1 Ceryle rudis | reverse complement strand
CAGTGTAAGGATTGTATAATTGTAGAGTACTTAAGAAGCAGTGTATTTGCCAATATCCACATGCCAAGATGCAGATTCTGAAGCCTTCAAAGGTTGTCTGTTTATATTCCAAAACCGCACGTTCTTCAGGCATAGTTTATTTCATTGTAAATTGTGCAGGATTATGCATGAATAGTCTGATTAGCTTTTTTTGGTACTGTGAAATTTTAATGCTGTTCTGCAGAGGGCTGAGGTAAATCTCAGGGCTGATAGACAAGAGTTCCTATTGCTCTTTCAGGCGAAGCATAAGCAAAAATTAACCTCCATTATAGACTATTGGAGGAGCTGAAATGCAGACTATGGGCATGTGTTCCAAACACCTCGTGTAGCATTATGCAGCCTTGGGAGCTGTATATGGGCACTATACCTTCATTTTGGCTGAGTGCCAGCAAGAAGGCACTTAGCTGCCCTGTCAAAGCTGCACGTTGAACTGAAGCGCCAGAAAGATCAGAGGTGATTGAGGTGTAGAAAGTTAAACAGGGAACATGAGGGCAGCATTGCAAAGAAAAGCGTTTCTAGATTTTTGGGGAAAGAACTACAAAACAGAAAATATGGGTGAAAATGATTCTTACTCATAAAAACAGGGAAGTACCTTTTTGTGCATTCCTTGAAAATAAATAGATATAACAATTCAGGCGACTTAGGTGACCTCAAAACTTTATTTCTATAGCAAATGCCATATATTAGAATGACACAGTGGTTGTGATAGGAAAGTGCAGCTTCTTAGCCTCAAGCTGAGTTGAATTCCAAGGCAGAGTTTTAATTTCTGCTTGTAGCTGTGAACAGTTTGTTAAACAGGTATCAGCACATCAAAATCAGCAAGTCATGAGAACTGTATGGCCTTATCTATCTCTCATTTGTCAAGCGTTGATAGGAAACATCTGCATGGCTTGTTCAATCTGTTCCCTGTATGTATTCATCTGAGCTTAACTGACAAGTAAAATGTACCCAATAATATTAGACTATGGGGATGACCTTTGCTAATGAGGCAGTCTACATTACATCGCATGGGGTGTTCACTACACCACTTGTAGTGAAATGGTATTTTGGAACAGCTCTGTACCATTTAGTCCCATTGCTATCACTATAGGTAAAAGAGAAACTACGTATTTTCTTGAAAGTAATGTTACATTTCATAGAAAATTATTCAAGGAATGGGTAATATGGGAAGAATTTTTTTTGTTGAGCACTCCTATTGTTTTTAAATGCAGTCTTGTCTTGGCTGCTAAGACTTCTAAAGCACCTTGTTTGCGGGGGTTATGGTGTTTATTAGGAATATCCAGCATTATAATATACCATTATCTGTAAAAAAATAACCCTGTAGAAGTAGTGACTTGAAAATTTATCCTTTTAACTACTCTAATGCCATGGAAAAAAAATTAGTATATGTGGTACCTTACGTGAGGTGACATTTCACGTACATACTTTTTTAATGTTTCGTTGTTAATCCTCAGACCTTTATTAGAACTACCTTCAGATCTCAGTGTAGTATCAGCAGTGTCACAGACAGGGGACCCTTCTATGAAGTGGGAGAAAAGGGGTTGCGATATCTTCAGGATGGAAGCAGGGATGCAGAAGGGAGTGTACAATATCAGTCAGGGACACAGACTGCCTGTAGAAGAGGAGAGGTTCTGAAATTTTGGGCTTAACATTAATTGCTAGTACAAGCTGCTGCTGTAGGAAGAACGAACTTCACTCTATTCCTACTGAAATATTTGTTTATCTTATTTGAAATTACAATGAATTTGAATACCCAAAGAAATATGTTTGTTGTGAGGAAAAGGATTAACATGGCAACAGTTTTAGCCCTTGATAGGTCTTGTCTAAATCTCTTATTAGATTTAGCAAAGATACTTGTTTCCTTTACCAAAATGATAGGTTTAACATCTTGCAAGGGAATATTTGATAGAAGTGCTTTGTATCATATTATCCATTTGTGGATTAAGCTTGCTGAGCTGCTGGAAAACACTGTGGTAGTCCAGAGTTCACAACCATAATCTGATTAGGCTGTTTCTGATTATTAACTTGGACTTCGTTATTTATTTATTTTAAATCTAGGAGACCTTAACTTCTTAGGAATCTGTGCATCTCCGCTGAGATCAACCTAATCCTGCTAAATAACTTTGAATTACAAAACCTAAACCGACTGCGGAGTTCACTGCTTAGTGTGACTCATTCTAACCAGTGAAAGATTATTTCTGATTATAGAGGGCTGGATACTGAACTGAAAAACCTGACAGTTGGGACTACTGTTCTTTATTTCTTCGGGTATAGTTTGAGAATAATACAGACCTGCTAAAAAGGACCATGTTATAAAGGCTGTGCAGTACCAATATCCCAATGGTAATGTTCCTGTCGGTGGGAATCAGCAGTGACAGATTTCTACATCTTCTGTCATTATTTATGCTTTTTCTCAATCGATCCATGTTTTCTGAACAGGATACTTCTCATGGGCAGAATGCTTTTACATGATTCTTACATGTTCCTGATAGCTTTTCACAATCACGTTTATTATTGCAGCTGAAAGATTAAATTTGTGCCATGAAAATTATTATCCATTAGCTGAAATCTGAACAAATATTTTTAAAGTCAGCCACATGGATCACTAAATGTGTTGCTTTCTTATCTTGTCAGTGCAGGAAATACACATTTATGCTGAAAGGTGATCTTTTTATTACAGACACCAGTATCCCTAGCAGATCTACTTTCCATTTCTATATGTTAACAAAAATGTATTTTGTGTGAAGTTTGAGTTGCTTGTTTTGATGTAAAAGACATTTGATCATTATTAAACATCTATTGAGCATTTCTCATAACCATTTGACTTGGAAAATGATGATCAGATTAGATTAGCAAGTTGAAATTTGGTAGATCAACACATGGTACTCGTTAATTTACGTCTTTAACTATCAGTAAATATGATAATGTTGATTACACTCCAGATCTGAGGCAAGATATTTATGTTATAAGAATTCAATTTCTCATGTTTTCTTTTATGTTTAAACTCATCAGGGAGATAAATTTACTCGGTGTTTTGGTCAACTGATTAATTTGGGATCTGTGTGCACCAACATTTGGATGTTATCCAAAAAAAAGCAATGAATTCTTAACTCAGTTGTTAACATTTTGTGTGCTGCACACTTTCACTAAAATATTAACTTGTCTTTTACTTTCCTTCTACTGAATACGTAAAGGAGAATTTTTAACTCCAATCTCACCTAAACTGTTTTTTTTATTTGAATTACTTTTGGACTATAAGGCGGCTTAAGATGGTTTAAAGCAAATTTATTGAAGTAGTTCAGCCTCCAAACATCTGTGGTTGTAAAATGGACCCTATCAAGCTGCTAATAAGAAACCTTCTTTGGGTTTTTTTTCTTTTTTTTTCTTCAGTCTTTCTCCCAGTACTTTCATAATGGTTATCTTAGTTCTCTTACTTGAACATCAGAGAAGAAATCGCAGGATTGCATTGCTAAATGCATCAAGTTTGAGCCTGGACTGGTTTATGCCACTGTGCATCAGAGCAGTTCCCATCACCTTTTCGAGAACTGCATGTAGATTGTTAGGAGAAATGCAGATTTTAGAAGAATATGTGTTCCCACCCCAGAAAAAGAAAAAAACAAGTATTTCTGTTGACTTCCAAAGACAATAAAGTGGTATTGCAGCTCCAGCAGTTTCACTGTATATGCTCAGGCGATGACCTTAACTGTGTAACTTGTAAGTTTATAATCTTAATGAGCTCATTTTTTCCAATCGTAAATTATGAAACTAAGAAAGCAAGCATTCAAATTCCAAGAGCTGTGTTTCTTCTGTCTGCTTAGTGCAGCCACATTTTCGTTGTGTTGTTTCTTTTCTTTAACAAGGAGAAATTCCTCTCATCCGCCACTACAGCAGAGGATTGTGTATTCATTTGTTCATTTCACTAAGGTACTAGTGTTACAATGTATTTAAGCAAGAAACTTTGGTAGGATTGTCACTTTAAAGAACAAAAGGCCTTTGTACTTTACAAGATTTTACAAGACTCCTGGCACTTGACTTAACAAAAAAAAAAGTTTGACAAGAGCTAGAGGGAAATAGTGCTTAATTCTCAGCACTTTTAGGTATTAAGTAAAAAGTTTTCATAGAAAGTCATGCAGATCGATATTATTGAGACATGACTTTTCAAATGTAGAATTAACTGCTCATTTCAGTAAGAAGAAAATTCCAGGGCTACTGAACTGACTTTGATCAATTGAAATGAACATGTTTAATAATAAATATTCTAGGAACAGAAGATGAAAATTAAGGGGAGGGGAAGCTAAACAGAAATTTCTTTGTGTTTTTCTGACACAGGTAGCACGCTGGCCATCATGGTGTCAAGCATAGTAATACCTAGAAACAGTTCCAGTGAGCTCTGGAATCTGTGGTCCAGTTCTATATGTGTGCTTAGCCTTAAATCTATAGAAATCAATTGAACGGTGTAGTTGTATTACTAAGCAACAATTTCTGTTACATAAAGCTTGGTGCAGCTATAGTTTAACCTTTTTTTTTTTTTTTTTTTTTTAATATTCCATTAACTGCAGAAGAAAATTTGAAATTAAATCTCTTTTTTCTTGGTTCTACTGCTGGTATTTTTTTCCTTCTTCCAACTCTTCAGCTATTTCCAGTAACAAGTTGATTGTTTCCTTCTTTTTGTTAAAATGATGCTTGCTCTGTCATACTCATTCAATGCTCCGTTCCCTAAATATATAGATCAGCTGAATTCATGGGAAAAAAAATTGTTTCCCCTTCCAAGTGTCTCCATCTGTGATGTTGCCCCAGTACCAGATTCTGCTCTTCTCAGACAAGCACCCATAGCACAGTACTTGCAGGACCAGAGCCATTTCATTTCTATCTTTGTTTTTCTGGTAGCATCTTCACCACGTATAATTTAAAGTTGACTGTTGTAAGAATTTTATGTGGGAGTAGGAATAAGAGTTTTGATTTACGTATAGTTTAACTGTGATTGGGTCTCCAATCCTGATTAAAGCTTAGCTGGAATTCTGTTAATAATAGGTTTGGACTGTTGGAGCTGAAATGAGGAATAGACCCTCTAATGACCATTTTAGTAACAATTTTCATGCTATTGTTTATAGTTTAGACTGCAGATTTGTGTTCCTTGTAATTTTACAGGGGGTAAGATATAAGAATATAAGTAGATTCTGGGTGTAGGAGGAATTTCTTTGACTTTTCTAGGAAATAAAACTTCGCATGGATGAACACCCTTCTACCTCCAGTATTTAGAAGCCTATATATATATGTTTGTAAAAACCATGAACAAATACCACCACTTGAAAGCTAGATGCTAATTAAGAGAACGTGTCAGGTCTTGTCCTTGAGGAGTATATGCCGACTTGGACTTCTAGGAAAAGGATCCCACTTGGCATCTACAGTGGATTTTTTGGGGTGGTTTTTTTTGGTTGTTTTGTTTTGGGGTTTTTTGGTTGGCTTGGTTTTTTTTTTTGTTTATCCTGGACAATGCACTTTTGCTCCATGATTATACAGGGTACTACTATAAGTGGATGTGAAGTTTGTGTTTTATTTGGTCTTCTTCGGAGGAATTAATGCACATATTTCTCAGGTCTTTTTTCTGTTATTGGTAAAAGAGATCATAGAATGTTTTGGGTTGGAGGGGAACTTTAAAGGCCAAGTCCCCCACCAGCAGTGAGCAGGGACAGCTTCAACTAGAGCGGGTTGCTCAGAGCCCTGTTCAACCTGGAGTGTTTTTAGGGATGGGGCGTTGACTACCTCTCTGGGCAACCTAGGCCAGTGCCTCGCCGCCCTCATTGTAAAAAGCTTCTTCCTCAGATCTAGTCTAAATCTCCCTCTTTTAGTTTAAAACCATCATCCCTTGTCCTGTTGCAACAGGCCCTGCTCAGAAGTCTGTCCCCATCTTTCTGATGGGACCCCTGAAGTCCTGAAAGGCCACAAGAAGGTCTCCCCAGAGCCTTCTCTTCTTCAAGCTGAATACCTCTAACTCTCTCAGCCTGGCCTCCCAGCAGAGGGGTTCCAGCCCTCCCAGCATTGCTGTAGCTCCTCTGGCTCCACTCCAGTAAGATTCTGTCTCTCCTGTGCTGAGTGTTCCAGAGCTTGACCCAGCACTGCAGGTGGGGGTCTCACCAGAGCAGAGTAGAGGGGCAGAATCACCTCCTTTGACCTGCTGGTCACGATCCCGTCCTTAGTTCACAGTGAATTCCAAGGTCAATAACAGCTTTCAAAAACATACACCTTGACCATGTCGAGGTAGGGACAAGCAATATATGTAAACAGTTGTTTAGACAATTTTCCCAGTATTTTCACTACAAATTAGTTTTGTCCTTTCAAAAGTATATAGGACCTGTATTTCATATGCAAGTAGACATTGTAATATGCAAGTATGCCTTGCATTGCCAGTCTGTTGTACAAAACGATGTTCAAATGCAGTGGATTTTGAAAATGCTAGAGCTGTGTGTAGCCCCAGACATTTCACAAGCTAACAGTCACTTGGGCATGAAACGCTTCTGGATGTATATAAAGGTCTTCAACCGGTCTTCAACTGTATACAAAGATTTCTTGTACGACAGAACAAGAAATGAGTGTTTCAGTTTATTTTGAATGTTTGGTACATCCTGTTTCTTTTCAGTGTAATACAATAGCCGTAACTCAGAGTTAAGCTTTGAAGAGAACAGTGTTCTTCACAAGATTAACATGATGTACATTACTAGCCTGTCTCCTGCAGTGCCTACAGTCACATTTTCCCTCCGTGTTCATCACGCTTTCAGCGTTCATGTAACAAACAACGTGCTGGTTAAACAGTAGCGTTTAGGAAGGTGTCCTTAAGCTACACAACTTTCCTTCTTAGAGGAGATATTAATATGAGTCATCTTTAATAACAGTTGACAGAAACCTTCTTGTCACGTAGCAAACTGCCAAATCTTAGAACTCCTGTGCACCTAAGAGCACTGAAACGAAGGTGTAGAGTTCTCTCCAGATCAACAGTGATGCCAAATATTTTTTAGGAGCAAGTATTTCTGTAGTCATGTAAGTGACGTGAACTGTGCGTGTTAGTAATGATTTGTGTGATGTTCTTTCTGTCTCTAAACTTTCTTAATTTTACACTATAGTTCTCTGTTGCAGCTGTATGGTGCAATTTCCTTCAGCAGTGATATTTGTCACTCAGCATCATGTTCTCAAATCCTCCACTGCTCTCTCGTACAGATCAGCGGTGGCTTACTTCATTAATGTCACAGCTACTTTCTTCTGCTTCCCCAAGCATCTTGTTTCATGTAAAACAAAGCACAGTTCAAATACCTGTGCTGGGGGGAGTCTCTTTCTCCTTTCATTACCAAGCTACCCATAAAACAGGACAGACCAGACATGCAGATTGCTTCACAGAATGGAGGAGGAATATGGGGACTGTTTCAGACCGTTGTTAATCTGCACAAGACCACAGCATGACACAGTGTAAGGAGTGTGCGTGTTGGTTCCTCCTGACCTTTTATGTGAGTGTGTGGTGGGGCAAAACACACCAGCAGCAGCAGCAGCCAGGTTCTGCTGGCAGTCTCCTTGCTGCTTAGAGTGTTTTCAAGCATTTGCAAATGTTACAAAGCAGGGTATGAAATGGGAGATGAGAGTTAACATCACTCCTCAAATGAAAGCAAGGTTTTTCTTAGGAAAAAAAAATGAAATCACGAGCAGATGTGAAAGGCAGGTACCCGTCTCATAACCTCAGCAAGAAGGCACTTGATACGGGAGAATATAAAAAAGGATCTCCACTGAACTGTGTATAATGCAATTCAGCCATAGGTTAAAGAAAGGTCGTTTTCTTGCCTTGTTGACTGGAAAGACACAGCAGAGCCCTAACATATAATTGTGTTCTGTGACAGTAAAAGGAGCCTTTTGGTGCTTTGGGAAAGGAAAGTGACATTTTTCTTGCTCATGAAAGAAACACAGCTTCACATTAAATGTGTACTACAGTGCTCCCAATGTAAATAGAATTAACACAAGCAGAATTGTTATCCACACGATGCCCCCAAGGGGAAATGATTCACTAAGACAACAACAGCACATCCTAATATTAAGGCAGGAATAATGATTCTGATTGTTTTAAATGCAGCTGATATAGATAGGTATGTGTATATATACATATATATAAAAGCAACAGACAAGAGCCACATAGTTCAGTTTCATCTGTTTCTTTGTCCTTGCTATGATTGTTCAGCTGAAGAAAGGGAGCTGAACTCAGTGGAGCCATTGCACAAGTGCCAAGGAGAATGTATCCTTGCCAAGTGCTTTAGGTGAGGTGGTCACAGTGATAGTATTGTATTAAGTATATGATAGAAGGGCTTAAGTAGTTGAGAGTTTTGAAAACTTACTCCGTAAAATGAAGTGTCCCACAGTTTCATTTCTCCTAACTTACGTAGCCAGGGTAGGGTTGTAGCCATCTTCGTCTCCCCTGGTAGTCATTGGGGATACAGAGGCTGTTGATGCCTTTCTGAAGGTTCATCTTCCTTCCAGCGCTGAAACAGGAGAGTAGGACCACTTGATTTCTGAGACGTGTCAGTTTAGTGTCTTGTTTAGTAGGAAGAATCAGTTGCAGCAACTCCCATCCACTTTTGAACTGAAATGGGTTATTGCAGAATAACAGTTTCCAAAATACTTGACTTCTTCAATCCCTTGTGTAGTATTCTTTAAAAGACTACTGTTGATAGTGGTGCCTAAATTAGGAGAAAGGATGGTATCTGTTCCAGAAGCACTTAAACTAAAAGAAGACATGCAAACAGGAATTGGGCAGTAACTCCTCATGGAACTGTTCGGTGGTTTTTTCTGTCCTGTCTGGGAGCGTTGAGAGGCCCTACTGAGAAGGTGTTTTATGTAGTAGTGGTTTACTAAACACAGCAACCACTTGTTTCTAAGAAATATTTTGGAGTATTAATTATTATTTTCTAGTGAGGCAAGGATTACTTTTTTCTAATATATCAGAAATTGCATGTTCTTCAGGGCAGTTCCTAAAATTCTTGGAGCTTTGTCATACTCAGTTAAACAAATTTGAATTCAACATTCAACCTCTATCTGAATTCGTATGGTATTTTTGTATCTACCTAAAAAGGTTTCCCTCGTACAGAATTGTACCTTAGTATGGAACTAAATGGCCAGCTCTTTTGATAAAGCCATAACAAACATGGCAGAATTCCCGTTGTCTCTTCTGTCTTCCACCGTGAGGGAAAGCATACAAGAAAAGAAAATAATGAGTTTAACTAACATAGATCCATCAACAGGAAAAAAAAAAAAAAGTTTTCAGAGGCTGATTTAAAGAACAGGCAAGATTTCAATTGCAATTTACCTTGTTAGGATTGTTTAAACGCCAATTCAGTGCTGACCTCTTTGTGAATTTTTGCAGAAGAGATGCTACATTTTTATGGGAATGTTGCTTAGAAAGATCTAAGCAAGAGGCTACTTGTAATGAGAGTGCAAACACTATCATGATGCTAGTTGACACGATATGTAAAAATGTGAATAACTCTTAAACAAGAAAGGAAATTGTTCCCTTCTCGGAAGTCCAAATAAAAGGAAACCCTGGCCTAAGAGATTGTTATTCCACAAACACGCTAGAGGCATAATTGTATGTTCTTAATCTGTTTCCTTACGTAGATGAGCATTTAGACATAAAGCTGGGGAATATTCCCACTCTTAAGTGCCAGCACAACCTTCGCTCTCTTTGTGAAGGGCTAAAGAAATGGTATAATCAGCTTGTGAAAACTGTAGGGTTGTGGATGGAGAACTTTAATTAATCTCTCCTAAGAAGGCTCCCACAGACAGGTAAAAATGGATACATGCGTAGTGTGCCTTCAGTTTGCACTACAGAAGACTCTTGGTCCTTGCAGGAGAAATTTCTAGCAAACATCCATTACAAAGGATTCGCCATTGAAATGAGATCAAAGGTTCCACTAGAAAGATCTCTGAGGATTCAGATGTACCTTTTCATAGGTGACATGCTGATACAAGCCAGTTCTTGAGGGGTTGCATCAAGGCATAAATCATCAGTAATTTCCATCCTGCAAGATCATAGCGCTACCATGAACAGAAAGAAAATCAGTCTGACACCAGCTCAAATAATAGCAGTTCTGGGAGTCACAGTCTATCGTACAAGTCCATTGGGAGGGTCTGCTTGTCAGAACAATGGCACTTGAAGACACTGAATACATTGACAGACATCAAAGCAAGAAGAAAAGGGAACAGTAAGATCAGTTCCCAGGCATGATGGTGTCAGGTATGCAAATAGTAACCTGAGTGATAACTTCAAATGAAGGTGATACGGGTGTTGGTCTTGTGGTCAGAAGTAGTCAGGTCTTGCAAAAAGTACTTCAAATGCCTGAAAAGCTTTTTAAGTTTTAACTTATACAGTTTTTGACATCACCTACTAAGAGTTGATAGCATTTCTTCCTAGAGTCAGAAGAGCAAAAGTTAAGAAAACTTAAGTATTTAGGAAAAGACTGAAAAATTGACTGTCTTTGTGTAGTGAGTGACGGTGGCTTCATAAAGGTTCTTACACACTGCGGTGGTAACTTGTTGGAATATCTGTGTACTTGCAACACATTAAACTACAGAAGATGCCCACTATAAATGTACCAACATTTTGAGCTTGTGCTGGAAATAAACGTGTTGCTCAATCACTGCTGCTTCTAGAAATCATAAAAGTTGAAAAGTAGCAAAAATAAATGACCCCCAAAAAGTCATAAATCGAAATATGAACAAGCCACAACAAAGCTAAGGAGTAGACAGTACTGGATAGATGATAATAATATTCATGGTGAAATATCCCATTAGCAGTATTCAACTCGAGGTGGTGTCAGTTTTTTGTTTCACAGGTTTTCATTAGGTTGTTGGTTTTTTGGTTTTGCAAGTGGAAGAGTTAGTTGCTGGGGCCTTCTGAGGTCTACCACAACATCTTGTGGATCTCTGTTGTAGAGGAGAATGAAGACATAACAATAATAGCAGGGGAAAAAAAAGAAAATCTACCAGGAAAATTCCCTTTTTGTGACTTTGTTCACTATGATGCTGACTGAAGTAATCTTTAGTCTCAACAAGTATAATGGTGCTTAGACTTGTTCTTATGCTTTGGTAGTCCATGAATGCCCTGGTGAGTAAGTCTAGTTTGTTCAATGAAGTCTTCTTCCTTAATTCTAATTAGAAACAGGAAAAGTGAAAATGTAGACAAAGTTGTAAGCTGAATGTTGTTAAAGGCCCAGGTATCCTAGTACCAGTGACAAGTCTAATACTTGAACTGTTGTGTAGATGTTCCATGCTATTGATGTGTTGTAAATTATTCCCATGTGCTAACCTTATTGTGCTACAGAATTTAAATTGGTATCTCAAAAAATTAATAATACCTAAATGGAACATCTTATTTTCAATTTTTGTAATCTCAGAGCAACTAAATTGGATTTTTAAAATTACACTGTTGCTAATTAGGTCTTACAGGGTCTTCTTAATTAAGCACACAGTTGGAAAAGAGACATAGCAATAATCTCAATTTGATGGCTGTACGATTTGCATTGTCAACAAATAGCCAAAGCACGATTCCATTTTCTTGTGGCAAATAAACAAATGCAGTACTTGCTACAAGTCGATGTGTTTTACAACAGGATACCATCCAAAGGACAGTACTTGCTTGTTTCTAGATGATAAGATTCTGTTTTTCCTACCTGCATATGACCTGGATGAAGAGATAGAGTGTACCCTCAGTAAGTTTGCTGATGATACTAAACAGGGACACTGGAACGCTGTGCTGCCATCCAGCGAGATCTGGACAGACTGGAGAGCTGGGCAAAAGCAAACCTAGTGAAGCTTAACAAGGATAAGTGTAGAGTCCTACACCTGGGGAGGAACAAGACCATGTACCAGTAGAAATTAAGGGTAGACCTGCTGGAAGGCAGCTCCATGGAGAGAGACCTTGGCATCCTGGTGGAGAATAAGTTATCCATGGAATAGCAATGTGCCCTTGTAGCCAGGAAGGACAGTGGTATCCTGGGGTGCACAGAGTCTGTCTAGCAGATTGAGGGAGGTTCTCCTACCCCTCTACTCTCCGCTAGTTGAGACAATAGCTGGAGTATTGTGTTCAGTTCTGGTCCCCCCAGTTCAAGAGGGACAGGGAGTACTAGAGAAGAGTCCAATGGAGAGATAAGATGATGATGGACTGGAATTTATTTCTTACGAGGAAAGGCTGAGAACCCTGGGGCTATTTAGCCTGGAGAAGAGAAGACAAAGAGGGGATCTTATGAATGTATACAAATACTTGAAGGGTGGGTGTCAAGTGGAAGTAGACAGTCTCTTCAGTTGTGCCCTGTTATGGTGACAATAAGAGCTAATGGTAGCAGGTAAAACACAGAAGTTCCACCTCAACATGAGGAAAAACTTCTGCATGCTGAGAATGACAGAGCCCTGCAACAGGCTGCGCAGAGAGGTTGTGGAGTCTCCTTTTCTAGAGACTTTCAAGCCCTGCCTGGATCTGTTCCTGTGTGGCCTGCCCTGGGTGATCCTGCACTGGCAGGGAGGTTGGACTCATGATCTTCAGAGGTCCCTTCCAACCCCTACTATTCTGTGATAAGTGTGTGTACACCTCGCTGTTGTGTTATATTGTTAGATAAATGATAGCACTTACATAGTGAATATAAAGGAAAAAACCCCATCCTGAAATTGTTTACCTCTTCAGTTCAGAAGAGCTCCAGGATTAAGCTGTTATTTTCATAGAATTTGGTTACTAAGTGGAGTCTCCTAATTTTAGGTTTTTACAGTGTAAAATTATACTCTTGACACCAAAATGGTGGAGAGCAACCTGAGCTTCCATTGACAAGCATTTTAACACTTCGTTTGGGTATATTTAGTACAAGAAAGTGCCTAGTTTATATTGGAAACATCCTGTTCAGTGGGACAAAGCTTAGTTGTCCCAGGCATACCTGAATGTGAGGGGAAACATCCTTTCCTTCAGTTATAGGTCAAAATTCCTTTGCCTCTTTCTCTGTACTGTCCCTGCCGTACAGTTAGGTATTTGCAAAGGCGTTGGGTGATGCGCCTGTGACTTCAGTACCAAATCTCTAGACATCAAGCACTTTAGTTTTATTTAAGCCTTGACTTCTTCATGTCCTCCAGGATTCCTAGTTGAAGTATTGAGATGCTGGGATGCTTTCCATAGTGTTTTCATTATTTGAAATTAAAAGTTCACACCAGGGATTAGCCTGCAATATAATCAGCAATCCTTTTTCCTAAAGTACAGTTCTTCAGAAAGACTTCAAGTTCAGGAGATATTTTCAACCTGTCCAGGATATATCACCCTGAATCACGGATGTGCTTTGTCCCACAGCAGTAAAGCTTGATCTTTTGTGTTTGAACCTCCATTACTTATGCTCACTAGCATCAAATGATGGGCTTCCAAAAGAAAACATTAAGAAGCTGTGTGATTTTTACAGTCGGTGGCAATTCTCCAAGTAAAGTGAAGGGCACGTGTTGGCCAAGAATTCTGTATCACAGTTGAGTAGCTGACATAACGTATGCTTTTCCGTTCACTTCCAGTCTTGCCATATGCTACAAAATGCTGCAACAACCTGACTTTACAATTTTTATTCTGCGGTGTTTTCTCTCTGCAAGTTTAGTTAAAATGGGCAACACTTTGAATTACATTGTTAACTAGAAATAAATTAGACTTGGACTATTTTTAAATGAAGATCATTAAATGTGAAAACGAACCTTTTTCCACTTGCATCTATCACAATGAGAGGTATAAATGTGTGTGTGAGTGTAATCCATCCACAAGTCAAAACTGCACATCCTCTAGGGAATGTGTAAAACCCATGGTATGTCCCTGAAAACTGCATTTTGCATTTACCTAGCTGATTTAAAAACACATTAAGTGTTCTCCCACTGTTTTCTTGTAAATGTACTCTATTCTAAAGAGGTAGCATGTAGTCCACTTGCAGGTGTAACACAGTGTCTCAATATTTCACATCTCGCTCATACTCAGAGAAGTACTGGGAGTGTTACACCTTGTGATCCATACTTCATTGTGTCATCTTCAGCCATCTGTTGATGTGCTGGTAATTTGTGATCCACAGAAAATGTTCATGGGAATTTTAGTTCCTTTTGTTTTGGTGGGTTTTTTGTTTTTGTCTGTTTGGTTTGTTTGTTTTTGGTTTTTAATTCTGTTTCTTTAGCCAGTCTTCTAGGGATTGCTTTCAATTGCTCTGTCTTGATTTTAGTATGAGTTTTTTCCTTCCAGTGGGAAGTCCTTACCGGCTTCCATCCTGCAGACTTTCCATGTTCCTTTATGGTGCTGTCTAACTCTGTGCATCATCTGGAAACATCATTTGTTCCTGCTTTGCTGCTGCTCAACTGTTTTAGCTGGTGCATTTCTTGCTGTGTTTAACTGTTCTTTAAAACAGAGAACTTCCAAGGCTGACATAAGGACTTCCTTTGTTTATAATACCTAAACAAATATTTGAGGGATATAGTTTTGAAGGCACGCACAAGGTCAGAATATTTTTTCCATTTATTTTTTTTTTTATTGGCATTGCATTTCTCAAAGGTTTAAATCCAGGAGCGTTTGCTTTGTTTTGCCTTTCATATTTTAGTTTTGTATTTCACTAAAGTCTTGCAGAGTAAAGGTACTGTTCTTACTGCCTTCAGCGTTTCGGAGCTGAAATACCTGCTTAGTAGTTCATTTTCAGAAATCAGTGGTCTGAAAAGGTAATAAGCAAATGGTAGCTTTCAGATAAGGGCATATATTGAACGAAAAGAAATATAGGAGAGAATTGAGCAAATGTGGAGCTGGGGATTGTAGCTGATTGAACTGTGCTCTGAGAATGAAAAACAGAATTACAGGAGGCTGCCTTCTGAATTCAGGTTTTGAATATATGCAAACAAGGACTGTTTTCTGATTATATCTTAGCATCATAACTGCAATTATATTTTAATTCTATGTGGTTTGCTACATCTGAGTATTGGACATAGTACTTAGTTGAAGCAAAAAATGATTCTTCATATTTTCATCCTTGTACGTTTCTGGAAGACCTTGTTCAGCTGCATAATACTCATTCTCATCCATATCCTGACCTCTCTAAATAATTCTGGACTTACTGGTAACCAACTGGGTATGCCACCAGTGAGTTGATGGGGTTGATGGTGTGTAATCAGTATGGAAATTTACTCATTAAATGGCCACCCTATCAGAGCAGCTTGGTAAGAATTTATAGGAAGCTCTATTAAAGCATCACGATCTCTGGCATTGCTGTATTTGAGTACAGGGCCTCTATGCACTATTAATGCATATAGTGAGTTTTCTTATGAAGTACCTATTGATTAGTATGTGCACTGCAAACACCCTCATCACAGGTTTCTTGTAAGCCACAGCAGACCTAACGTTACTGGGCTTCAGAGCATGTTGGATTCTGACCTAAGCAGAACGTGAAAAATAGCTGGTTGATGTAAGAGGGATTTTGATGCAGGAGAAATTTTAAAATAGTTTGTAATAACGCGTACGGTGTGCATTTAGAAAGCTGCATAAATCATACATTAATAATATAAATCCATATATGTTTGTGTATTGATTCCACTACTTAAAAGGTGGTGTTTTCTCATCTAATAGAGCTTTTTTTACTTTTAGTTTGCAAAAGGGTTTCATTGTGAATTTAAATAACTGTGTATTCTTTTACAGATCTAAGTGTAAACTGTATATGATACCTGGTCTAAAGTATGGTTGAGAATTACTTGTTATTCAGTACCTAAATATATATTTGATATATTTATATATTTACATGTGTAACAAACATACTATTTATTCACTTAATAATATTGGGGGGGTTAAATATTTTGTGAAATCTTTCAATGACAGACCAGTGATTGAAAGGTCAAAAAAGTGCTGTTCTTTGTGAAGGAGGAGAGCATTAAGACACTTAGAGAAAGGTCACTTAGAGGAACTGTAAGCTTTTATGAGACTTTATCATTTTGCTGACAAGGTCAACTTGCTATTGATCGGCTGGGTGTTTTGTTTAGTTACTTGAAGGCCAGTTATTTGAAGAAACCTGTGTAAACATCCAGGCAATATTCTTTAAACTCTTGCCCTATTCCAGCATTTTAAGTTGCTTATTGTGTTGTCTTTTTCCAAATAAAACAGGAAATAAGGTTAAAGTATTTGAATGACAGTGTTTAAATGCAGGTTACCGTAGTGCATCATCATTCATTAAATTTATCTGAGTCTCTTACTGTAGAAAAACTTGAAAATGTGATCTGTTTTATATCACGTGTTCCTGATTCATAAAAGCATTTTTTGCTAAAAAATTTCATGAAGTATTTTTCCAGTTCTTGCGAAAGATTTATCACCAGCTTTCATATCAGGCCAGGTAGCTGTGGATTTATGAGGCATTAATGCCCTAAGCAGAAATAAAGGAAGCACAAGTTTAGTCCATGTGCGGAAGGAAGTCAAAGTTTATGGTGTCATTTGAGGCTCTGGTGCTGTATCTCCAGCCCCTTTGTGAGCTGTTAGCACCACTGAGTTTTAGATGGCTTTGGTAGAATGGGCTGGGGTGGGAAGAGTTAGCTGGGTGAGCTGAAGATGTTCTTCCTTCAGGTGATGAGTGAGTAGGCAGCTCAGGATGCCTGCCTTACACCTATGTCTACATCATTCCACCATAAAAGGGGTAAAACTTTCTGGTCTTATGCAGCATGCACCAAAGATGGTGAGAATTGCAGCCTTAAGGGTTGTTTTGTTTTGGGTTTTTTTTGAGCTTTTACATTAATTTAGGTTTGAGAAAATGCACATTCTTGCACGTGTGAAGATAGCACATAGGAA
Organism: Ceryle rudis; assembly: GCA_033439905.1. Classification (NCBI taxonomy): domain Eukaryota; kingdom Metazoa; phylum Chordata; class Aves; order Coraciiformes; family Cerylidae; genus Ceryle; species Ceryle rudis. The sequence goes on along the minus strand of JAAGNO010023226.1, from coordinate 78,299 downwards.
AGTAACACAGTGAAAATGAACACCTGGAGTATGCAATGAATCTCATATTAATTGCTTACATGAAATGATTTTGTCTGTCTTCTGCCTTGGTTAACAACATTAAATATATTTCTGCTACAAACTGTTTTGACAAAAAGTGAAGACTTCTGTTATTAACATTTTAAAAGGATAAGAACAAATCTTTGTTAAGTAGTTGGTTTTCTGCAGCCTAATCTTTACAAGTCTCTGTACATCCTAATAAATTGTTAGTACTTGTTTATTAAAAAAAAATAATTGAAACCTCCTGATAAAGAGATGCAAGGTTATCTTTTAGGAGGAACTTCTGTGTAATTTTTCTTTTCCTTCTGTGAGTCAAGGTGCATAAATATACTACTAATTTTTCTAGTAATGAGCTTAAATTTATTGGGTTCTTCATTTTTCACTTCTGAAAGCAGGATGCATCGTGTGCGTCTGAGGTTCCTGCACTTGTTGCCTTCATGGCAGAATTTATTTCTTGTCTACTGCATCTTCTTAGTGGAGGCCCTTAATTTCTTCTCATTTTCCTCTGGTTTCTGTAGCATCATCTCCATTTGCTCTGTCAGACAGGATATATGGGAAGGCGTTTTCCTGTCAGTAACTATTTCTACAGAGTCATCAGGTAATCTCTTAAGCCAACTCTGCGCTTGTAAGTCACAGCACCTCTGCGTTCTTCTGTGGCAGATCAGAAGTAACTCATCAAATAAGTACTGAGCTTCTTAGGCAATAATAAGCAATGTTGGCAAATAATAAATTATTTAGGCAAATAGATTTTGAGAAGCACATGGTGTTTATTAGTAACTAGTCTACACAAGGATATTAACGCCAACCTGGTACGTTGCGATCAATCCGGAGCACAAAAACTTGTGTTAGTTATTGAAGCCCCATGACATGTTTGTCAGCTGGCCTTGGTCTCTGGCAGACTGACAGCTCCTCAGTTTGTCTTTCTAATTCTCTCTCTTGAAGAGGTTTTTATTGACTTGGGTGCTTTCAAAGCCCCCTTGATGAGTAGATGTGAACTGCATATTTATTGAAATTTTTAAAATTTTTCTTTTTTTTTAATGCTAATGCCCTTTTTCTAGCTGCTGTTTGGTTTCTGAAGAGCTGTTCCATCTCAAGTTCAACGATTGGACAAAACTCCCTGAGATGATGTCTCACACAAAGAGCGTCCTGAAACATGGGGAAGGGACAGCATGCACTGCATGGTGTCACTTCTGCCTTAGTGGTCTGTCTCCCTTCCTGCCACCCCTCCAAGGGTTCTCTGGGCCTGGATTTTCTTCTTCCTTTATTATCTTGGAAGCCTTATCCCCTCTTCATGCCGTGAGCAGTGTTTTGCACTCTTGCTTAGGAAGGTGGTCCTTTCCAAAGTATGGGGAGGACACAAAAGCTCTTCGTTTCTCAAAAATTCAGACAATTTCAGAAGCTAAGCTTGTATCTGTAGCCCTCTAAAAAGAAGTGCTTCCTGTGTTGGTTTTTTTGTTTGTGGGGTTTTTTTGTTTGGGTTTTTATGTTTACTTTTCGTGTTTTCACTTTTTCTGTACTTGCTTTTGGAGATAAATGTTGTATGATCACAGCGTTAAAAATCCTGTTACAGATGGGAAATGGGCTGATAACCAAACTGAATATTAAACTTACCTCCCTCTGTGTCTTGACCTTAAAATCACTGAGAAGCTATGAGCAATTGAATCCTAGAATACCAGGTTGGAAGGGACGTTAAGGATCATCTAGTCCAAGCTTTTACAGTAAGATATATATATATATATAAAACTTCAAAATGAGATGTCCCAGCACCCTGTCAAGCTGAGTCTTAAAACTGTCCAGTGTAGGGGAATCCAGCATCTCCCTTGGGAGATTATCCCAATGTCTGATTGTTCTCATGGTGAAATATTTTCTTCTGGAGTCCAATTGGAATCTCCCCAGGAATGGAATGACTTGTACCCATTACCCCTGATTATTTTGATGTGACTGCTTATAAAAAAAGGAGTCTCCATCTTCTTGGTAGCCACCTTTTTATGTACTGGTACATGGTAGTAAGGTCTCCCCTAAGCCTTCTCTTCTCATCTCTGAACAAACCCAGTTTTCTCAGCCTTTCTTCATATGGCAGATCTTCCAGTCCTTCGCTGGACCCTCTCCAGCCTGTCTGCATTTTTTTGTATAGCAGGGACCAAAACTCAATGCAGTACTCAAGGTGTGGCCTGACCAGCGCTGAGTGTAGAGTGGGATAATGACTTCTGTATCTCTGCTGGTGATGTCCTTGTTAATGCAACCCAGCGTCCTGTTGGCTTTCTTTGCTGCAGCACACTGTAATTGCTTTTTAATTAAGCAAAATCTCTTTTAACTGTTAGGGTTTTTGTCTTCTAGCAACAATACTTAGAGCCACCTTTTATGTTACATTTCTTTTTCTAGGTTAATAGCATCTGCTAAAACCAAACCCAAACTTAATTTAGTAGAGCTCCGTTTGTGACCTGGCCTGCTGTGAAAGGTGTGCCACAACCTCTGTTAATTCATCACGGAGTTTGCCTTTAAAATTAATGATGGAAACAGCTTCATGAAGGCAAGGTCACAGGACAACTGCGCCAGTTGCATGTGCACCTGCAGCCTGCTTGATTTTAATGATGCTGGACTTGAACATCATCTTACTGACATCTCAAACCCCAAGCTCCAGTTTGCAGGTTGCACAAGGGGGGGGATCAGTAGAGCCCCCATGCTGGTATGAGTTGAGGGAGGAGATGCAGAGGGGAAGGGGTTGTACTACAGGGTAGAAGCTTCTGCCTTTTGAAATGTCCACACGATCTAAAAGGAAAATGAACTACCGTATGCTTTCATAGAGTAACGATCTCGTGTACTTTCGGGTTTGGGTCTGGTGGTTTTCTAAAGTGTGAAGTCTCCTATTCTTGATGAAATGTAATTTAATTTACAGCTAAATATTTCAAGAGTGAACTTTCTGTTGTCTAGACTTGACATTTTCAAAGATACAAAATGTTATTTTCATTTAAGATTAATAAGCATCCATTTAGAGAAATAGTAACTGTTCCATCTTAGTTTTAATACCAAATATACATTTCTGTAACAGATTTTGTGCAAAAGATACAGTTATTGCTTGGTCTAATGGGATAATGCTTAAGATTTGGTTTTTTTCGGTGGGGGGGGGGGTCTTCAAGTTGCTCTTGTATTAGTTTTAGTTTTAAAAAGTAAACCCATAAAATTAGACATGTTCAGCTTCTTTCCTGGATTACAGTGATATTAATAAAATTTAATTGCTTTATATCAAATAAAAATTGGGCCTTTGTGAGCTAACTTTATATATGATATGTGAAATGGATTATTGTTGTTGTTTGGTTTTATTCCAGGACTATTTCCTTAAGGAGTTCCAGTTGCTTGTGTTCATGACTTTGAGCCTATTTAATCAGAGATGGAGCAGATGGACTGCAAACCCTACCAGCCGCTGTCAAAAGTTAAACATGAAGTGGATTTAACTTACACAAGTTCTTCAGATGAAAGTGAAGATGGGGGAAAGCAAAGGCAATCTTATGACTCAAGAGAAACACTGAATGAATATAGCCAAGAGCTAAGACTTAATTACAACAGTCACGGCAGAAAAAGAAAAACCATTGACCAGTCCACGCAAGGTAAATTGTTTATTTTATTGCCTAATTATGTTTTATTACTTTCTGATTACTTACTATGAAACAGTCATGTTGTCAGCAGACAAGCAGACAATTTTATTTCAGAGGCTTGTAGTGACAACCCACTTTGTATGTATTTTTAGCCCTACTATAATGTCAGAAATTTAGGATTTCTTTCTATTATTTTTCATTTGTTATTAAGTAAAAGTGCTTTTCTAGCAGGATGGAGTGACTGGTATTCTGGAGACCGTCACATGATAGCTGTAGATAAATATTTCTTTAGTAGTAGCTACTCTTCTTACTAATGTTGACTGATTAAATATTTACTAACTTTGCATATGTTGTGCGTATTTTGGTATAAAGTCAGCGCTGAGGTTGTAGCCTGTCTCTGCCTGTGCTTACAAACCCTATGAATGAACTCAAATACAGCAATTCTCTTAACAAAAATTTCTAATCGTATAAATAACCAAGTCACTTAAAACCTGTCGATAATTAGCATCATATAAGAAAAAAATAAGCCAACAGTTAATTTTGTTTTTCACTCTTTAGCATGATACAGACAAAAGTCTAGGACAAGTATTTCAGAGCTTATTATGATGGTTGAGCCGAGTTAGTTCTTGGAAAAGTTATAACTGGAAACTTAACTGGAAACTATAACAATAACTGGAAAAGTTATTGTTTGGTTAGAGATAAAGACTAAAGAAATGGAAGGAAACAAGCAGAATTTACTGCAGCATTCCCTCATAGGCGTCCTGCTGCATTTAACATGCTTTGTGCAGACAAGTGCCTTATTTCTTTCTTTTAGCTCTGTCGCAACTACATGCAGGAAGATGAGGCAGGGAGAATACTTAAAGGAATCTGAGGGTGTGTCAGAAGCAGCAAGAGTCCCTGTCCCCTTACAGGTGATAGCAACAGGCTTCTGGGGCAGTCAATCCCTGTTTTTCAAGGAAATGATTAAATTGATTCACTATAGTACGGTCAGTACTTCTCAGCTAAAAATTTTGGTACTTACAAAAAAGAAAGAAACAAACAAAATACCCCCCCCCAAAAAAAAAAAAAAAACCCACAAAAAATAAAACAAAAAAACCAAACAACAAACAACCAACCCCCCCAAAAAACCCCAAACAAAAAACCACACCCCCCCCAACCAAACAAAAAACCAAACAAGCCCAACTCCCCCCCCCAAGCAACCCAGCCCCTTGCCAGTCACTCAGAAAAGCCTTCTCCAGTGTTCTGAGTATCAAAATAATTTTCTTTCTTTTTTTTTCAGGAAATTTAAAAAAATAGTCTTTTTGAAGCTGGAAAGTTTGTCTCCTCTGTAATGTGTAAATTAATGCAAAAATGAGAATAGCAGTGCTACATGGCTCCTACAGCCTTTCTGGTTTTACTGCAGATACTCTGCCTCAAGTTACTTTGATAATAGTGGTGATAGTGGTGGTGTCTCAAAGTACATATAATTCATGGGAGAAATAATACCTAGCTGCCGGAGATCCAGCCTCAATCCATGTGTATATATTCCCTCCAAAGAGTTACAAAACTGCAGTACTGGGTATAAAGAAGTCACAGATTTCAAGAAAGCATTGTACAGAAAACTCAGCTTAAGTGTTTGATTCTTTATAAGTTACTTGATGGTGAACACGTTATGAGAGCTTAGTTAACTAAGATGTGGCTATATTGTTGTAACTGGAGAAGATGTAAAATGTACTTGTAGATCTGCTTAAAGCAGCTCCCTTGTTACTGAGAATCCTGGCTGTGAAAGCATAACCCCTGCATCGACCTAGGCCTCTGAAGAGCTCCCTGTGTGCAAAGTGTTGCTGCTATTGGTATTCACGTTAGCTGTAGCATCGCTACCTTGGACACATATAAAAGGGTTGCAGTCGCTCTACTGGAGGCATAAGAAACCAGCCTGTGTGTCATAGGTTGCATTTGCTCTTCCAGAACACTGCCTCTGAAAGCAATTGCATTAATAATTTTGGAGAAATGGTCAAATTAGTGTGCATTTCTGCAAGAGGTTGTCAGGCATGAACTTACCTCGCTTATTCAGGACTGGCCTATTAGGAATCAGATTTATGCTTGTGGAGACGAACAGGTATTTTACACTTCTGTTGTAAGATCATTTTATTGGAAATATAAGCCCCAAGATTTTTCCGTTCTAATTAATTTTTATGAGATACTGTATGAATTTGTAGAACGTACATTTTACAGCCATTGGTATTTTTCTTCTTGGAAGCAATCGGCTCACATTGCTTCAAGCTGCAGTAGAAGGCTCGATGTCCATGTTCGTACAAAGTTGCTTAAGCCTCTGTGGTACTTTGTCAATATGCAGAGCATTGCTTAAATACTCTAGGCACCCTCTTTCCTGAACTGTCTAGGTCATTACTTAATATATACTGCTTGCTTTCTTGTCTTATTGAGCATAAAAATGTTCTTTAAAAACATACACTGGTGTACTGGCTTGTAAGGAAGGAACTGAACTTTGCTTGTACTAGAAAATCTGAGGCTTCTTTTGTGCCAAGTTTGATTTGGTCTGAGTTAGTACTGCTAAGTGTACTTGTTTGGCTTCCCAAGAATTCATCCTTCGAGTTTTCTAGTGAATTAAATCATCCAGTTTTCATCTGCTGCAAATTGAACCTAAATGTGTGGCCTGGCAAGCAACACAGAATTAAAATATAAAACCAGCTGAGCTCAAAATTCAAACAAGAGCAAGCAGTTTGTAAAGCTGAGTGTAAAATTTCAGCCAGAGTTGGATTTGATTACAGTTCTAGACTGTTACTTCCAAAAGGACACCAAGTTTCACAGTGCAGAGCGTGGGAGTTGGAGAGTTCTTGGTGATTCTTGGTAGTTGCTCAGTCAATATCAGAAAAAAGCCAGGTTCAGTTTTGAACTCTGAATCAGGCATGAATCCATACAGCAGCAAATGGAATTTGGTTTAAACCCATTCTTCTCTAAACCCCCTCATCAGAGTCTTTTAACATTTTTTTTCTCACATTTGGCACATCTTTGGAATGTAAAAAAAAAAACAAAAAAAAAACAACACAAAAATCCAAAGCCAAAAACCCCACAGCATCCCATTTCAAAGAGGATTGATCTGCAAGGAGAGCTCTGTACCATGCTGTTGATTAAGACTATTGCATAAAAAACCGTATCGTGTTAAATCCGAGGGGACATCCACAGTTTTATCCCCAGGTGGTAACACAGCATTCTTCTCTAGCTACCAGCTACAACTGCAACAGTACCCTGTACTTAATGTGTGATGGATGAAGGAATTGCACAGTGAGAATAAAATCCATGAACCTCACCCATGACAGGTGTGAGAATAGATAAGAAAATAGATATAGTAACAGTCGTGAATGAAGTGGTAATGATGAAGGGTGTAATCAGATGAGCTCTAATGATGGAATGGGAGAAGAAAATTGTTTTGGAATAAAAAAAAATTAACAGTGAAGCTTGTAACAGGAACAAGTGTAGGGGTATCTGTACTGATCTAGTTAGTTCTGTGAGAAGAATGACCCATTTAGGTGTTTATAGAAACTGGAAAAATTTGTATGGACTACTTAAGCATGGTAGGTGATATAAATTAGGTTGGGCAGTCATCTGAATTTAGTAAATAGCTTCAGAGTAAAATGTGATTTGTTGCTCAAAGTACTGATGTAACTCAGCAATTTCCGTGAAGTTTTTTTGTTATGAGCAGTTGGCCTATTTCACTGTTACAGTCAGTTTGGAGGATTTCTGTCTATGAAAAGTTTCCACTGAAATGTGAGACTATGTGAAATCATGACGTGTGGGTATTTCTGTGTGTGCGTATACAGACAACCTGTATAAACCAGAACTCTACCTGGTGGAAACTCAAAGGAAGCATTTTCCAGAGATCTCAAATATATCCTATAGAACTGAACAGCACTGTTAGTATTTTCTGCAACATGTTTTTTTCTTTCAAAAAGTTCTGTTTGAAAGGCCATGTAATCTTGCAAATTACCCAAAAAAATGTTGTAAAGATTGAAAACAATACCCAAATACAGCATACGTAATGGCCTCAGTGTTTTTGTACTCCTTACAGTTCCTGAAATTGTATCTCAGCTCTTCAAAGGGGAATGATTTATTGGTTGATTTCACAGGTTTTGTAGAAAATTAAATGTTTCTTATAGAAATAGGAAAGAAAAGAAGAAACAAAATAAAAACCCAAACAACGAACAAACAAAAAACCCAGTAAGTACAGAATTAATCTATTGATTAAGCAATGGTTTGTAGGTGTTATTCTTGAAGTGTCCCTCATGGAGAGTCCAGTGCAAGACATGTTCTGTGTCCAGAATTATTGGCATCATAAACTTGGAGTTATCTGACAGTTCCAGATTTAACAAATAACACCATCGACTGTTTCAAGCTGAGCTAAGTTTTACTGGCCAAACAAGTCAATGTGAGCAAGTACAAAGCTTTCCTGACAAAGTGTCATTGACTCCTGAAGAGTCAGTGCTAACTGGATAATGTGCACATCTTCAAATGCATTCTCTTAGTCATTGGAATGTTCAAACTCCTGTTTAGCTGCAGATATGTAAATCTACAATAACTCAACCTGGCAAGAAGATAGTATGATGCAAATTCCTGGCAGACCCAGTATCATATAGTTTGGGGGTATTGGCAAACACAGTAAATTAAATCTTGGAAGAATTGGTAAGCACAGTGTTTTGTACTTGAAAGAGATGGGGTAGAATTGGCAGACATCGTCAGAAATGCTGGTTTTGCTGGGAAACTCATCGATGGACCTGGCTGCGAGGAAAAAGTTTTCCTAGTTGTGCCATACATAGGTTGCACTTCCAGCTCATTTGTGACATGTTTACATCATTAGAACTGTTTTCTTCCACACGTCTCTCTGTTTCCAGTGATGTAAATATGAAGGGAGCTGTATTCTGCAAATACTGGCAGTGCAAGAACGCTTTATGGCTTTTAGGTTAATTACAGATTTGTAGAAAACACTAATTTAGAGGAATGAATTCCTGATAGGATAAGCATCTGGGATTGAGTCATTGGCATGATACAGTTTATTGATCGTTAACAATAGGAGCATACGGCGGTAAATTTCTGGTTAGACAAACGTGTATTTCCTGGCAAGATAAATATATTGAACTGCATTAGGGGCAAGGCAAACTGGAGTTATTCCTAGCAGGAGGATCCAACAGCTAATATATTCTGGTAAATCTGTGGGGAAGAAATCAGCATTGCTGGTAATCTAGGAAATGACATTTTGGAGTGCTTCACAAAGAATTCCCCTTTTCTGCTTTTAGCCCAAGAAGTAAGGAAAACTTTTTTGTAGGACAAAAGATTCAGATTGGTAATGTATTAAATGTGTTGTAGAGAAGGTACATAAAATTATCTTCAGGAACAGCAGGTGAATACATCCAGCTAAATGTTCAAAACCTGCCTTGAATGAACTTTACTGTTTTCATGAAGAGGCCTGGGTCACAACATGGGAAAGCTGTGCTAGTCAGCCTGAGGCTACTTCTGGTTTTATCCTTCGTATTTTTTGGCTTACTGCTGTTGCCATCCTATTCTCATTTCTGCCCCACTACCTTCTAGCAGTGGTGAGCATACATAGGCAATAGAATGCTGCAGTGCTGAAAGGCTCTTCTTTTCCCTAGAAAGGAAAAGCTACACGTGAGGTGAAGGAGCTGAAGGTCTGTTTTGCTACGATTTAAAGTTCAGCAAATTTAAGCTTACAGGGAAGTTAATCTAACACATGAAACTCTTTAGCATCGTATGACCAGTCAAAACCAGTTTTACTTCTTATCATAGACATAAAGATGAGACGTGCTGACAAGCACTGGTAGGAAATTGTCCTGTCAGGAAAATGTCATGGTGTTTTTTTGTCATCTGTGAAGTAGCAGAAGCTTTTTACATAATGGCCATATTCTCCTCTGATTTCAGAATTATGTAAATCCATTCAGGGCAGCAAATCTGCTTTGCGACTGTACCAGGGCTATGGAGAGTTGAATTTGGGCTGTATGTAGCCTGCGTTTTTTTGTTTCAAGTACTTTATTTTTAAATGACGTGTAAAGGTAAATGAGCCAATCTTTATTAGCTTCTTCCCTTCATCTGTTATGTATAACGCTGCTATAATAATACTCTAATATACCACAAGTTTGTGGGCTTTTTTGAGCCCTCCCAGAGGAAACTGATGCAGAAATAGTGACTGTGATTTTTCACCATTTTAATAGAAATCTGGAGCACTTACCTCGGTGAATTTAGGACTCTTGTGTTTTTAAACTTCCACAAAGAGCAGTTAATGAAGTGAAACATTTTCAGGAAGCATCCCCAAACTCCTGTTGATATCAAGAAGGTAGAGCTGAAGTGCTAACCTGGTGGTCGATGAAATAGGGTAGAACAGTTCAATATAGCTCTCCCTGCTAGTTGCATATTTTAGAGCCTTTGCCAGTAGTATTAATGTGATAAAGACTATCAAAATAAAGAATACTATAATGGCTATTTTTCAACATGTAAACAGGACACAATAAAATGAGGGATTTTTATGTTTGCTGTTGGAGGGGAGATCATTAGTTTTGAAAAGGACAAGAAAAAAAAATGAAAAGAAAGCCTCTTTCTTAAACGAGCTACTGCTGTGCAGGCTTTTAGAAATGTGGTAGTTTTGAACTCTTCAGCTGGGTAGTTCTTTTCTTCTCTAGTTCCCACTGTTTTCTTTATGATGAGATTTGTGGGTTAATGGAGGATGGGATGTTTTGTGGTTTTTTGGTTTTGGGGTTTTTTTTATTAGCCTTTAAGATGCAGAATTTATTTAGATCTGTGTATTGAATTGTTGTGGAAGGCGATTACAGCACAGTGGAATGAAGCATTCCTGAGTTCTGTAAGAGGAAGGTAGGAACAGGTTGTTAACAAAGGAAACCAATTGTTTTTGCAAGCACTTCTCTTGCAATTCAGTAATTTAATGAAGAAAATACAAAGATAACATAGAAGACTTGTGGTAACATACTGTTACTAGATAGGGCTTGTATCAAAACTGGTTTAAGTATTTCGAATTATCAGAATCTTTTTTCACTTGTTTGCAAACACCCGACATTTAAGTTTTAGACTTGTAATGTCTCCAGCATCATTTTGCTAATTTTAGAAAATCTGATAATTTAAGTGTGTTTTTTGTACTTGCATGATTTAGAGTGGCGCTGTCTGTGGGAGGACACACAATATATCCCTCATACTGTCTCATGGAAGAGACTCAGCTTTCAGTAGAGAGTGATTTAAAGGTCCTTCAGATTTCTGGGCTGTATATGAGCGGAAGGAAGCAGTAGCTACTAAGCTCTGTCTCCTGCTGTTGTATGTTACACCAGATGGGCTGAGTGTTTATGAGCATCGTGTTGTCCAAAAAAAAAATTACATACGAGGCAGAGTAAAAGACTCCACACTCATCAAGCTTTAATATGCTGTCTCTTCCTGTATTCCTTTGCAGAAATAGGGGTTTGTGGTGTTCTGTGCTGGGCTTTGTTTGGCTGGTTGTGTTCTAATCACGGTGCTGTTGCTGTGTCCCAGAGAAAAAAACAGTGCGATGCAGTTCCCTGTGGCTTCCTGGACTGGAGCCTTCTCCTCTGTGTGGGAAGCATCTGCAAACGCTAAGGAAAGGAAAAGCTTCACTTAGATTCAGACCCCCTCTGGATATTCTTTCTTGATTTGCCAAGTAATTGGAAACGTGTCTCCTTGGAATAGCTGGAGTTCCAAACTGTGTGTTTGTGGCTTCATTTAAAATCTCACAAAGGGAATACTTTTTCTTCCCCTCATCAATTCAAAATACATGAGCAAAGTGAATGTGCAAAGAGACTCTTCCCACAAAGCTGAAGTAGACGCTCCCTTCCTAGATCACAGTTGTGTTACAAAAGCTTGTAACCTGCTGTCACCATTCCTGTAATGCTGCTTCCAATATTACAATATCTGCTATCATCTCAGTGAAAGAAATGCATTGTGTGATCAAAAATAGTTTCATTCTCATAAGTAATTCTTTTGATTTAAAAAGTGAGTATCCAAGAGAGGGGAAAAGGGAGGGGGGAAAAAACTACGGAGAAAGGAAATCAACACAAGAAGGATCACAGTGCATTTCCAGTCCCCTGCTAACAAATCTCATCTAAGGAATAAAAAAAAAAAAGCATTCTCCAAATGTTCCACAAGCTTAACAATCCATTTGTCAGTGTACAGATACAAATGACAAAGCTAATTTCCATTCTCTTCTCTGAATCACAAATTTTCTGTGGTCTAAAATGCCAGAAACCACAGAAATAAAAATCATAAGGGTAGAGAAACTCAACCAGTGTAACAGAAATGGAGATCCAGCAATCCTTACAGTAACCTGTGCCTAGTACTAATCAGAGTATCTACAGCAGAGGCTTAAATTTTTGATTAATATGTTTTGGAATTCTGTTTGTCAAAGCCTGAAATTATATCTGTAATGCATTCTTGCTACATTAATGGAGCTTCTTCCTGTAACACTTAAAAGTACCCAAGAAGATCAAAACCAAGATATGAACAAGCATCAAGACAAGTATTACAGGATGTGGGACCCAGTGAACTGCTCTGCACTTGTCCTACAAAGCCATTTTAACACACAGACTCTCACTGTGTCTTTTATGTCACTCTTTCTGAAACAAAGAGGGACCCGTCTTTTTTTTTTTTTTTTTTTTTTTTTTTTTTCCTGGAGCTAGGAATCTGGGGTTCTTATCTTCATTTATAGAGCAGATGCTGAAACAAAATAACAGTTCTTCCCAGGGTTTCTCATTTATGTCTGTCGGAAGATTTTGTACCTCTCAAAATAAACAACTGTCAAGAGGTATCTCAGCGAGTCAATGGCATTGCTGTGTATCTGGACGAACAGCAGGGTGGGTGTATCCGAATTCATTTAGAGCTTGAATTCGCTTCTCTTTTGAGAATGAGACTCAAAATAGTTCTGAACTTAGTTCTATAGGTCTTTATGTGAAGTAAATTGTGAATGTGATTTAAAATCTAAGGTTCTCATTTCAAAGTTTCAGTTTTATTGGAAGCTGCTCAAAAATCAGTATCCTGCTGACTGTCACTCATTAGGAATGCTTTGCAAGTGGATGAAGTATCTTTAGGTCAGATGGAAAAAACAGCATGAAAGGAACAAGGTAGTGTTTAACACTAGCAGACCGATTCTTTTTCCACCACCACTTCCCCAAGCACCCATTATATAACAAAACAGTGAAGAGTAAGGTTGGTCTACTTGCTTCCAGTTACAACCTCAGGGAAAATTATCTGAGGACCTAGAAAAGTCAGATATCAAAATATAAACAGTTGCTGTGAAAATCACCAAGGGATGATGAAGCCAGCAAATTCAAATGATAATATTAGCACAGTGACTAATGAAACATAAATGTTAAGTTTTACAAGATATCTGAAAGATTAACTGTGTTTTTTTCCAGTATTAATGTACTGGAATTCTTAACTGCTACGGGAGTTGCATTTTTAAGAAAGAACATTAGCAACTGGGTTCTCTTAAATACTGTGCTCAGAAATAGGCTATTGCACAAGTCCTAGTCTGGTTTTCTGGTAACTGAAAATGGTAGTATCTGAAAAGCCAGATTCGGTGTTGCCACTGACTTACTCAGCATAAGGTGCTGAGTTTCACACGTGATACTTGAACTGTTGAGAACAACCCAATCATGTGAGGCGGGACTGTTGCCAAGCTTTACAGATGACAGAGGGCTATAGAGGAAGCAGTTACTAGCTCGAGAAGCAGGGGCAGGTTATGCTGCACATGGCCCCTGGAAGTGGAGCAAGTCCGTCTCTGAGACGGAAGTGGCAGAGCCACCTTCCTGTGTACCTGGGAGTGGAGAAGAATCTGGATATTAGTGCTTTCTTAACACAGAAGTGTAATGGGGACTGTGTAGAGCTTTCCTTGCAAAGAAAATAAATGGAAGATGCTGTATTTCATGATTCGGCCACTGTTTATATCACCTCGCTTTTAAGACACTTTACCTGGAATAAAAATAATAGAAAACAAATAATAAAGAAGAGTGAATCACCTTGAAAAAACTGGAGATGCTCAAGGTTACTCCACTTTCTTGTGGATGGCATTTCTCAAGGTAACAAACCATGCATAGTGGGACCGCAGGAACGTGTTCCTACTGTTATCCCAAGTCTGGGTTCTTTACCTGGTGCGCAAAGAGCCAAAACATGCACGCAGTCAAGATATTTGTTTGATTTCTGTGCAGAGATGGGTGTGAGGTGGTTCATCCACAAAACCAGCACACCCAGAGTGATACTTGTGATGTATTTATATGTTACCTTAAGCAAAGGCTTTACTTTCTTACACTGCTTATTGGTCAGTACATCTTCATAGCTCTTTTTTACTGGTTTCTACACT